>PITA01023627.1:0-27808 GCA_004023965.1 Spilogale gracilis
TAAGATCAGAGTCTCCTCAGAACACATTAGAGGTTACCTAAAGAACCTTCTATCACCATGAGGTAACACACATAAGTAAGCGAGGTACATACTGCATAGTTAAGTAAATAATAACGAACAACCTCTGAGCTCAGGGAGGCACCTTCTACTTTTGCTAGAAGCTAATAACTTTGGTCGGCTTGAAGTTACTGTATACCCTCCATGGGATGAATAATAGCTTCAGTTAAGCCTCAGTCCTCATTTGTTGAGTGGGCTCAGATGATTCCAACCCTCAGCTGCAGCCTCTCAATTCTCTGAACTTATCTCCTTAGGCTGGAAAATTATAAATGGTGGGATTCTGACATGGCAATTGTATTTCACAGTTTCCTAAAGTTCTTGATGTCAGAGAGGATGTGTGTGCCTATGATTGTAGGCCAAAGAGAAAAAGAAGAAAACAAACACCTATTGAACATCTGTGTAGGACATTTGCTCATGTGTTCCCTTCGTTAATCCTTGTAGCAATCCTGTAAGGGATTATTATTCCATTTTACAATATTTTCATACTTTAACTCTGACTTGTTTCCATGCTGATGTAGGTGATCTCTTGGGTTCCTTTTATTTTCCTTCTTATGGACCCATTAAGTTCACATGAGAGAAGTGAGGTGTGAGCCACCACCTTATACTACCCTTCCCTCCCTCCCTCTCACCCCTGCCCAGTCAGAAAAATGACAGCGGTGGCAGTTGGCATCATGCTAATCTGTGTCATGGAGTTAAATAACCTCATCCTTGTGGTTCCTTCGAAGTAGATGTGGTTTAGGAGTAGAAAGAATCAACTCAGAGCTGCAAGCATCTCTTCAGTTTGGACTTTTCAATAAGAAAGAAATTCTGGGCCCATCTTAATTCTTGTCACAATTCCCCAAACAAACTCTAGGATCACAGAGGCCTCATAGCCACCATACCATTTGGAACCTAGTTATCACTTCCGCTGAAGTTGATACTAAACTTCTCCACGGGGGAGAAACTGAGTGTATGAGCAGATCAGACCAGGAAAGGTGTCGCATCCTTCCTTTCCACTTCCAAGACATGTAGAACTTAAATGTGGAGAGCCTTCAAGACCACTTTGTGATAGAGGCCTTGTGGGTCCAGAGGTGTTCATGCCCTTCTGTCCTGGAGGCTGCTGTCTGATTTTGGGTGACTTGTGATTACCACCTGTGCAATGTGTATCGGATAACTAGATGTGCATGGGTGAGGCTGTGAGGAGATACTGCAGGAGGAAACCAGTTTGAGTGGCTTTTCTTCAGGTCATATTTGATCAGCCGTAGATTGAGCCTTTAGGAGGGGCTGCATTTGTAACTGGAGGACCCAAGAATGCATCTGTTACTCTTTTAAACTTTTAGGGGCATCTGGGTGGCTCAGTCAGTCAAGCATCTGACTCTTGGTTTCCGCTCAGGTCATGATCTCAGGGTGGTGAGATCGAGCCCTGTGTATACCCCCAGTTCAGCCTGGAGTCTGCTTGCGATTCTATCTCTCCCTCTCCTCCATCCCATCCCTCTGCTCCTTCTTGCATGCTCTCTCTCTAAAATAAATAAATAGGTAACTAATAAAGTTTTATATCTGTGTTTATGCCTGTGTCTGTATCTGTATCTAAATCATCATTGACATTGGCATCCATATCTATGTATTTATTTGGCTGCAGATGTAGGGCTATGCTTAAATGGCTTACTTTTCTGCCCATACTTTTTTTGTTTTTTTCTGCTTTTCGGTGTTTAAAGGTTTTTGGTGACTAAAGCTATGTCTTGAAATCTTTGGTTATTTCAGACAGAGCCGTCAAGAAAAATTTCCCTTTACGTAATTTAAAAAATAGTGTAAATAGTATTTCACAGGGCATGTTAAAACTACTTAAAATTGATTTCAAACTCTTAAAATTTTGATTTCTGTGTTTATATTAATTTTGACTCAATTGAATCTCCCAAGATTTTCTACTACTCAGTAGAGGCTCCAGTTAATTTTAGGTACTTAGAAGTCATAAGATTTAATTGACTTTTATATTATAGACATTTTTATTGAAATATTATGTGCAAGTAGTTATGAAATTGAAGAAGAGCATAGGACTTCTAATGAAAAAACAAACTCCAAATTAAAAATAGAGCTACCCTATGACCCTGCAATTGCACTATTGGGCATTTACCCCAAAGACACAGATGTAGTGAAAAGAAGGGCCATATGTACCCCAATGTTCATAGCAACAATGGCCACAATCGCCAAACTATGGAGAGAGCCAAGGTGCCCTTCAACAGATGAATGGATAAAGAAGATGTGGTACATATATACAATGGAATACTACGCCTCCATAAGAAAGGATGCATATCCAACTTTTGTAGCAACATGGACTGGATTGGAAGAGATTATGCTGAGTGAAATAAACCAAGTAGAAAAAGTCAAGTATCACATGGTTTCACTTACATGTGGTGTATAAGGGATAATATAGAGGACAGTAGGAGAGGGAAGGTAAATGGGAATTAGGGTAATTCAGGGAGTGAAACGAAACATGAGAGACTTTGGACACAGAAACAAACTGAGGGACTTGGAGGGAGAGGGTGGGGGGATGGGAGAGCCTGGTGATGGGTACTGAGGGCACCTATTGCATGGAGCACTGGGTGTGGGGCATGGGCAATGAATCTTGGAACACTGAAAAAATAAAATAAATTTAAAGGGAAAAAAGTATTTAGCAGAAAAAAAACAAAAACAAACTCCTTTGCTTCATCTTGTCTGTTCTGAGACCTGTCCTTTTAACTTTCAAATTGTTTCTAAATTTTCTTCTTACAGTTTTTGCATACTTATCCTCTTATCTCCATATATGGGGTTTATCTTGCTATTTCTGATTTATTACCCTTAGATATTGCCTGTTACTATTACCTGGTTCGTACACTTTCCTTCCTCCAAATAGATTTGTTTTTTTTTTTTTTTTTTTTTTTTTTTTTTTTTTTTTTTTTTTTTTTTTTTTTTAAATATTTTATTTATTTGACAGAGAGAAACACAGCGAGAGAGGGAACACAAGCAGGGGGAGTGAGAGAGGGAGAAGCAGGCTTCCTGCTGAGCAGGGAGCCCGATGTGGGGCTCGATCCCGGGTCTCCAGGATCATGACCCGAGCTGAAGGCAGTCGCTTAACCAACTGAGCCACCCAGGCGCCCCTCCTCCAAATAGATTTGTATCATTATTCTTCCATTATTAATTCTATTTGTAGTTTTAGGTAATAAACTTCTTGTTGTTGTTGTTTGTTTTTTGTTTTTTTGTTTGTTCTGTAGCAAGTATAGATGGGATCTTTTGACTACTTACCTGGTGAGAGAAGGTAAGCTTCCCTACTCTTCCTTGCCCGTCTCCGCACTACTTCCACTTCCAGACTTCTGTTATTGGTACTTACACTATTGTCAGTCTTGGTTAGATTTCCATTCTTGCCTCTATAAATGCATTTTGTGCTTTCTCTATCAGGTGATTCTAAAGTTAGAAATCCATAAATAGCATTTATATTATTTGATTATATGAATATAGTTTATTCTAAAGCTATATGATAGGCTTTTCTTGTATAATTTTTTTAACTTAGGGTTAAATTACGTTTTTTTGTATTACCTATTGTTACTGTATTTCCGAGTTCTTTCAGTTCTTTAGGAGCAGTAACAAACCCTATAGATTCCTTCTACTTGCAGACCCATCCCTCCTGCTCCACAGGACGCTTGCTGCAGAACTGATGTTCTGGCATTTACTTTCATTGCTCTCCCTGAGTTGGAGACCATATACTGCTTTTTCTTAATTTATTCCTTAATTTTACTAACTCACATTTAAAGTAACTTTGTACGGAAGGGCATATAAAGATGGACTTTTTAAAGTCTTTATTTATTTATTTATTTATTTATTTATTTATTTATTTATTGGCCTGAAAGTTTCATTATTGTTTTTTCACAGTTGGTAATTTGGATGAGTGTAAAATTCTAGGTTGAAAATAATTTTTCTTTCAGAACTTTGAAAGTACACATTTCCATTTTTTCCCCACTGATTTGATGTTGCTTAAGAGAATTCCAAACTCTAATTCTTATTTCTTTTCTCTTTTTTTGATAGAATATTGTAGAATTGTCTCTTTGTCAGTGTTGTGAAGCTTTATGGTGATTTATCTACATACAGGGCTAGATTTGGATTTGTGTATATGTGTTATAGGGGCGTTGCGTTTTTTTGTTTTTTTTTTTTTAAGATTTTATTTATTTGACAGAGAGAAACACAGCCAGAGAGGCAGAGAGGGAACACAAGCAGCGGGAGGGAGAGAGGGAGAAGCAGGCTTCCCGCCGAGCAGGCAGCCCGATGCAGGGCTCAATCCCCGGACTCCGGGATCATGATGTGAGCTGAAGGCAGAGGCTTAACCACTGAGCCACCCAGGTGCCCTGGGCATTGTGTTCTTAATATTGCTGTAGGGATCCTTGTGATTTGAAGAAACATGTTCTTTAGCTCTGGGATATTCTCTTTCATAACGTTCTCGCCTCCATTTTCCTTGTTCTGGCTTAGGTGGGCTCCTAGTAGTCAGATGTTGGCCTTTCTGGATTGATCCTCTGTACCTCTGATCTTTTCTTGCATAGTTTCTAGCTATTTGTTCCCCTCTCCCCTTGCTTTGTGTGTGTGTGTGGCAGTCATATATCTTTTTAAAAAGTAATTGTAACTTTAAAACATTTTACTTGTTCTGTTTTTCAGAGCATCCTCTTTATGTTCCAATGGGTGCAATACCGTCTCAAATCGCTCTGTAAACTAAGAAGAATTTTTAAGTCTTCTAAATTGTATTCCCTGGTCTTTTCTTTTTTTTAAAAAAAGATTTTATTTATTTATTTGACAGAGAGAAACACAGCCAGAGAGGGAACACAAGCAGGGGGAGTGAAAGAGGGAGAAGCAGGCTTCCCGACAAGCAGGGAGCCCGATGTGGGACTCGATCCTGGGTCTCCGGGATCATGACCTGAGCCGAAGGCAGTCGCTTAACCAATTGAGCCACCCAGGCGCCACCAGCCCTGGTCTTTGCTGACGACCTCTTTAGCAAAGAGCCCTGCGGTAAATGCTTTGGCTACTGGGTGTTCTGCCTGGATGTATTAAGCTTTCTGTGCATAGACTTTCCATAAACACATCCCTTTTATCCTGCATCTTTCTTGGGCCTTCATTATACTTGGCATCTTCCAGTATAAGGCTTCTTCAGAGTTTTGCAGGGAAGATCTTTGCTTTTTTGACTACATGCTTCTCTGCACATTGTCTACACTGCAATTTGTACATGGTGTGAATAGTATTAGGCTCTAACACTCTCTTCTGGCAAGCTTTGGTCTGTTGGTCTTCTACCAGTTCTTTCAACTGATAGAGCCTTACATTTTTTTTTTAAGATTTCATTTCATTTCAAGATCTTTTAAGATAGATCTTTTTTTTTGCCTTATTTTTTTCCATAACCCAGCCACCTTATCCCTCCCCCTACGCCCAGCAACCCTCAGTTTCCTGAGATTAAGAGTCTCTTATGGTTTGTCTCCCTTCCTGGTCCCATCTTGTTTCATTTTTTCCCTCCCTATCCCCATGACCCTCTGCCCTACTCTCAAATTCCTCATATCAGAGAGATCATATGATGATTGTCTTTCTCTGATTGACTTATTTCGCTCAGCATAATTCCCTTCAGTTCCATCCACGTCATTGCAAATGGCAGGATTTCATTCTTTTTGATGGCTACATAGTATTCCTCTCTCTCTCTCTCTCTCTCTCTCTGTGTGTGTGTGTGTGTGTGTGTGTGTGTGTGTGTGTACCACATCTTCTTTATCCATTCATCTGGTGGTGGACATCTAGATAAAAACATAGATCTTTTTAATCTATCATTTCAAAAGTATTCAGGAAGAGAGAAGGATAAGCTCATTTGCAAATCATATAATAAGTTAAACTGGTAGCCTTTTTAAATTATTTAAAATTTTGACACTTTATTAATTCAGAGAATTAATCTGTTAATCCAGAGATTAATCCATTAATCTGAATTAGCAAAATTTTACTGTATCTTGGGTCTGGTGTCTACATAGATACAAGAGAATAGGCCCCACTTATGAAATCAGATACTAGTGCTTGTGCTTAGAACAATGTGACTGCAGGAACCTATAGAAATTCCTCCTTAACTTGGCTTAGGGGCATTTTAGTAAAATCACTTTGGGTCATTGCCTATTTGGAATGAAGACAGGGAGATATTTGTTTTCTTCCGTCATAATCTGGCATCGGTCTTCTGCACTCATCATTTTACTAGCCAGCACAGGCTTGCTGATGGTATTATTATTTTCTGTTTCTAGTTTTGTGAGGTAAGGTCACAAATTATTTTATGCACTTCCACCTGTGTGCTTTGTACAGAATAACTTCTTGTTTGTAGTGTTTTATGTGTGTGTGTGTATGTGTGTGTGTGTGTGTGCACGCATGTGTATGTGAGATGCAGAGAAAGAACTATTACAGAGTCACAAAAACTGTTATGTAATCACAAGAGCCACAGATTCCTTGAACTATTTTTTTTTTAAAGATTTTATTTATTTGACAGAGAGAAACACAGCCAGAGAGGGAACACAAGCAGGGGGAGCGAGAGAGGGAGAAGCAGGCTTCCCGCCGAGCAGGAAGCCCGATGTGGGACTCGATCCCAGGTCTCCGGGATCATAACCTGAGCCGAAGGCAGTCGCCCAACCAACTAAGCCACCCAGGCGCCCCTCCTTGAACTATTTTATGGGGTCTTTACTGTTTAGTAAGTGTCCCAGTCCTTGCTTGTGTCGGAGTGTTTCCTCAGCTGAGTAATTTTTTAAATGTCTTTTTAATGTGTGTGTGCAGAGAGAAAGAGAATGAAATTTTTTAAAAATTAACTGCTTGTTTTAGATCATAATAAAAATTAAATGCCCAGCACAATATTACTAGCATGGGAGTCACTGTGATTAGAACATTTTGCTTTTGCTGGTTGAAATTTTAAAATAATTAGAAGAGATGAACCTTGTATGGTTGACATTGAGCTGCCCAAGGCCCAACACTGAGTTTTGGGAAGAGCCACAGAGTAGTCAGGAAATCCAAAAACAGAGAATAAGATCAAGAGGTTGAGGTTGGATAGTTATCAAGGGGCTGGTGGACAGCAGAGGTCTCGAAGGATAGAGAATGATCTTAGAAGACGGGAGTAGCATTGGTGCGGGTTTATTGGCGTAGGTGTTTGGGGGTACTGTGGTTTGGCTTCTGTACTCTTCCGGTATCCCCATAAGATGTCTTCTCCATTAGCCTTGTCCCACACATTGGGGTGGCTTCAGCTTTTGGCTGGCCCTTCGCTCACATACTTTGCTACTTACCTGGATCTTTCGATGTCTTCTTCCTTCTCTAAATTTGTTTCACTTGTCAGGCCAACCACATTCTTAGAGTTATTTCAACTCCCCCAAACCTTTTTCTGCTCTTTTCTTTCGCTGAGGTCTGGACACCCTCTGTAATTCCTCCTCTCATTTTCACCTCCTGGTCCTTCCTTCACAGGGGTTTCTCTTTTATCCCCCTTTATTGCTTCTCACATCTGCTCCCACTGCTGACTGACAGGCCGTTAGTCCGTTTGGCAGAGTCTTTCCACTCTGTTAGTTCTGGGCCAGCTACAAACTTCTTCCTTATTTACTCTTAAGGCTTTTCCAAGTCTGAAGGCTCTTGGAGTGTGCACACAGCATCTCCCTTCATAGGAAATGGACTTTGAACAGTAGTGTTTATAGTAGTAACTCCAAATGGAAGTAAAATGATACCCAGTTGCTATTATCCATTCATTCACAAATATTTTTGAAGTGCCAGTTAGTGCCAAGCTCAGAGGCTAAAACTGAATAAGACAAACCTAGGGCTTTTACTCAGGCTCTTGGAGTTTATATTATATTAAAGAATGAACAAACAAACAACAATTTTCTAAACAAAACAGTTAAGAATGAAACCAGCAAAAATACCCAAATTGATTTTCTCTTAGTTATGAAGCTCTTTCAGAGAGTTCCTTCTGATAAGGTTTTTAACTTTCCTTCATCTGATATTTACAATTTAAATATTTCTGTGTTTTATCTGGAGGTGGGGGGTAGGAGTGCATTGGAGGTCTTAATGGCAGTTTATGTATTTATTATATGTAGTGGGGGCAGCTCTTGATATTTTGTTGCCATGGACTAGGAACCTGGGGCTTCTGGGGGGCTGACTCAGTTGAGCATCTGAATCTTGATTTTAGCTCAGGCCGTAGCTTGAGATCATGAGATAGAGTCCTGCATCAGCCTCCTGTGCTCAGTTCAGTCGGAGAATCTCTCTGTCCCTCCCTGACCTCACTTACAGGCTTCCTAATAGATAGATAGATAGATAGATAGATAGATAGATAGATAGATAGATAGATAGATAAATACAATCTTTAAAAACAAAAACGAAAAGACTAGGAAAGTGATCTGACAAGAATCCAAGCTTCTCTTTTAGCCACTCTCAACTCATTGCTAGTATCCCAGTTGATTTAGTCTCCTTGTTCCCTTTTATTCCTGTTTTTAGTGGTTGAGATGGGAAGAAATTACAGTTGGAGTAACTTGAAATATGGTAGA
This sequence comes from Spilogale gracilis, assembly GCA_004023965.1. Lineage (NCBI taxonomy): Eukaryota > Metazoa > Chordata > Mammalia > Carnivora > Mephitidae > Spilogale > Spilogale gracilis. The sequence continues at coordinate 8,577 of PITA01023627.1, forward strand.
AAACCAGTATGGAAATAATGGAGAGTTGAATGTGTGTACATTATGGAATTTTACTAAGACTTGGCTTTGATTATGAGGTAGGACATTCACAAGCATGTGACAGTATTGCTTATATAATTACATTCCTATTGCTTTTAGTACCCTTTCTCCTTTGTCACAGAGCTGTGGTTTGGGGCTACTATTTAATCATAGTGGCAAACAGAGTGGCTGAGTTCTATTCCCCCTTCCCCCCCACACACACCTTTTTTTTATGACAATGAGAGAAGTGTCTACTTTATTTCTGGAAATAGCTAAATTGAAAACCAAGATAGTTTCTGTCTTGAATATTCTGAATGATATTACATTGCACATAACTGGCATGGAAATAGAATATATTCTTTGTGGTTGTATATTAAATTTTATCCTTATTAAAAATGATGAGGTTTGCATGTTTATTCATGGAAGTAACACAGAGAGGCCATTTTTTTTTCTCAGAGGCAGTTTGGTTGGTATTAAGAGATCCAGATTTAAATTATAGTTCGACTGCTTGCTATGTGACCATGAACTTAACCTCCTTGAGGTTCATTATGTTTATGTGTGAAGTGGTACTAAGAATCATACTAACTTCAGAGTTCTCATATGAGCATTAAGTAAGACAATGTAAGTTGAAGTACTTAGTACTTAAAAGGATTAGTTGCCCCTTAATCTCAGATACAGATGATTCCTGGTAGAGTTATATCAACAGAGAGGGAAAAGAGTATTCGCGGGTCACTAGGTAGACGCGTTAGCATACATTCTTCCCAAACTACACTTCCTACTTTGATGGTCTCAATCCATGCAAATCAGACCCATAATTGTGAATTTTCTGACAGGGACATCAGATTCCCTTATGTCTGTTATATGGAAATTACCTTAGGTATTTTTCATGCTAAAAATATTTAATTATTATTAAGAATAAAATATCCAGTTTATTTCATACCCAAGGTAATCTTTGTTTTAACTTGTTCTTAGGTTCTCTATTGCTTCATTGTAAAGGTATGAGATAAGGGGGTTATGTGTTAATTGTATTACATGCATATTTACATTTTTATCTAATGAATCACATTTAAATATCTTCCTCCTATGCTGTAGTTTCCCTCACTGCTTTTTACTGCTTCTAAAAGATATAATTGTAAAGGACTTTTATGAATTGCTACATGTGTGCTAAAGAATAACAGTGATTTTCAAACAGTACAGAATACAATTAATTTTTATAGAAGACAGTATGTACCTGCCAAGTGTGTACTTTCAAAATGAAATTGTTTTTGATTGTGTTAAACTGCCTAAAATTGTCTCCAAAGCTTTCTCTTTCTTATGGCCAGAAAACAGTGATATGGAAATTAATTATGATTATGTACCTAGGGATGATTCTTCTTTTGTAGAAACCAAACGTAAAAAAAAAAAGTTTCTCTAGACCAAGAGCAGTTATATGAACTTTGTATGCCCTGGATTTTAATGGGAAGGGCTGACTAGTGGTAGCTTTGAGCTGAATGAACCCCTGCCTTTGTAAGAAGTCATGCACTTTATTTCACAGTCAAGTATCACATGGTTTCACTTACTTGCGGTGCATAAGGGGTAACCTAGAGGACAGTAGGAGAAGGAAAGTAAATGGGAACCAGGGTAATCCAGGGAGAGAAACAAAACATCAGAGACTTTGGACACAGAAACAAACTGAGGGACTTGGAGGGAGGGGAGTGGAAAGATGGGAGAGCCTGGTGGTGGGCACTGAGGGTACCTATTGCATGGAGCACTGGGTGTGGGGAATGCGGAATGAATCTTGGAACACTGGAAAAAAAATTTAAGTAACATAAAATAAAAAAAAAAGAAGTCATGTACTTTAGGGTACTCTTAGATTTCACCTTTTTGGTAGAGCTGACATTTTCTCTTAGTAGCCCCACTCATTCAGGATTGCAGTATCATGCATTTGAATTATAGGCCCAAGTTGTAAATAGAAAGCACTGATTTATCCTGATAATGTGTCTTATTGAATGTCAGGTGCAAAATAGCTACAATAGAACATTGTTAGGATCAGTTGCATAACGGCTTCCTGGGTTTGCTCAAATGCCGTGCACAAATTTCTGATTCCGGGTATAATCGGGTTTGTAATCTCTTTTGGCTCTTGTCCTTGTCTTCTTTGATTTGGGTGATATGTTTCTGGAAAAGGCTGATTAAATAATAAGTTTCCAGAGTTATTTATTTATTTGATTGTATAGGGGAGGATTTAGAGGAAAAGCCAAGCGAGACCCTTTCTATGTGTTTATGTGTAATTTAATGATTTTGTGAGTTACGTTGGTTTGGAGTAGTGGCTTGGAGGAGGGCAAGGTTATCAGAACTACCCCTCTGCCTACTTCAGTTTATATATGTTTTTTTTTTTAGTTCAGATTCTGACTCGGACACGCTTTCCTCTTAAGGTGATTGGTTTATTTAGAGCAGTCGTTCTCAAACTTTAGCTTCCCTCCAAATTACTTCCAAGTTTTGTTAAAACCTCATTACTGGGCCCCAAACCCAGAGTTTGGATTATATGTCAGTTCCCCCATCCACAGGACATATAGACCAAGATTCCCAGTGGATGCCTGAGCCCCATGTATACTATGTTTTTCCTATACACACTATGTTTTTCCTGTATACACTATGTTTTTCCTATACACACAAAACTTACAATAAAGTTTTAATTTATAAATTAGGCACAGTAAGAGATTAACAGTAACAATAATAAAATACAATTATAACAATCATAAAAGTTATATTAATATGGTCTTTCAAAATATTTTATTGTGCTGTACTCACCTTTTTTTTTTTTTAAAGATTTTATTTATTTATTTGACAGAGAGAAGCACAGCTAGAGAGGGAACACAAGCAGGGGGAGTGAGAGAGAGAGAGAAGCAGACCTCCTGTGGAGCAGGAAGCCTGATGTGGGGCTCGATCCCCGGACTCTGGGATCAGGACCCGAGCCGAAGGCAATGCTTAACAGCTGAGCCACCCAGGCGCCCCTGTACTCACCCTTCTTATGATGTGAAGTGACAAAATGCCTACATGATGAGATGAAGTGAAGTGAATGAAGTAGGGTATTATAGACCTTCTGATAATTTGTCAGAAGGAGGATCACCTGCTTCTGGACCACAGTTGACTTTGGGTAACTGGAACAGCAGATAAGGGGGGACCGCTGCATTTGGTCGAGAACACGTCTCCAGGAGTTGCATTTCAAATAAGGGCTCAGTTAATGCAGTGTTGTTGGTCTGGATACCACACTTTGGGGATCACTGCCCTGGGAAATGTTTGGTTTTGGGTTAAAGTGTTTGGACTCAGGGGTGGAGAGTTTGCTAGGCGGGAGGTGGGAAAACACTGAAACATGTTCATCATGTTTCTTGCTTGAGGTTTACCTGGAAGTGTTGACTTCTGGATTCTTCCCCTTTATTACAAAGGTACACATCAACGAAGCTGTTAATATTACTTTTATTAATGAAAATCAGATAATGGTGAGCAACAGTAGATTTGGTTGTTTCTTAACATTGGCCTACTTTTCCCCATCTAGTTCCTGCATCTTTCTTGGACCTGTGCCTTCTTTAAACCACCTGCCTAGTACAAATACATCCATAGTATCCTGAGAGAAATGATGAGGCGGCATATGAGGTTTCTTGGAAAAATTGTGACATCAGTCAAAATTACCATTGTAATAAAAACTTTATTCATTTGACTTCTACCTATTTAGATTTTGCAGCAGTAGGAGAATGCTTGTGCTAAAATGTACCTTTGTAGTGTTTATAGTTTCCAGAACAAATCAATGAATTTATGATATTTCCCAGAAATTTTAAATTACTTAATGAAACTTCTTTCAGATTATTTCAGTATTGCCACTTACATCAGTTGATTTGATAATTAGAAACCAGTCTTATCTATTAATTTACATAAGCTACTTTTAACTTGTGATTAGGATTGCTAAGGCTTCAGTGCTTTAGGAATATATGGTTCAGATTTCCTCAGTTATTCAGGTAGAATTTTCACCCAGCTAGTCCATATAACTGCTTTTACTTTTAATATAAGGTGCAAACTTATAGTTATTCATCATTTCCTATTATTTTCAAGCCCAGCATTATTTGAGAACATTCACATTCGTACCTAGTGCCTTTTGTTTTGAGTGCTCGCTGGAAACCTGGTGTGTAGTTCAAAGAAGAAAATGTGGGCTTCAAAAAAGGTTCTTTTAATTTTGCTCGTAAAGCAGTTTTTCAGATGTAACTTTCCTTTGAAAAGTGCCCTGTGCTCACATTTTCCTAGAATAAAATGTCCCACCAGGTAAAGGGTTTAAGAGATCTAGGCCATGCTTACTCAATGAAATGCAGCAGAGTGGAAAATACCCTGTCTTGCCAGCTCAAGAAAATTATGATTTTTCTGATTAAGTAGCTAAAGACAATTATATTCTTTAAGGAGCTTCTTTTACTTAGACATTAAATTATTAGGAGTAGATTTTAGTCTGTGGTAAAATTAGGTGTTGAAGTTTTTCTCTGAAGGAATTAAAGGCTATAATCCAAAAAATAATCTGGAAGCCAATGTGAAGCTGTTTTCAAACTTTGGTGCTTGTTTTTCAACCCTTGTCCTTTTGGTGTGAAGAGCAGCCTGAGTCAGATCATTGAGGATTAATGATGAATGCATTACTCAGCACCCTGCAGGGCTTGGGTCAAACACCCTGGCTTTGAAAAGTTACTTTTTTGCTTAGTGAGCTTAGAAATTTCAAGTCCAACTGAGGTCCAACTGCAAAATGAACAGAATGTTATAGTTCTTTTGAGTAACATAGTCTACTTGAAGATGGGGTATCATTCTTCTAGATGTCCATCCTCTCTTTTCTTATGTAACGGTGTCTACAGTCATTGGCTGGATTGCCAGTAGACTTGACCTACGGCCACTGTATCATCAGGGAGCTTGGTTCCCATGAAGTATTCCTGATGAAACCCATTCCTTAATGGGAATAAGAAGATTGGCATGTTGAGGGGAAAGAAGGGATATATTTATACGAGTCTGGCAAATAGGAGTGCAAGAAGTAAGGGGCCTGTGGTAGCACTACTTTGAGGCAAAGAATGGGGATTCTAGATCAGATGCCCACAAAGGAGAAATCTTGTTGATGAAAGTGTCAGTGGAAAAGGGAACACAGATGGGTTTGGGGGTTGATCAGAGGGAGTGATGCTCTGGGAAGGACTGAGGAGGCCTGGGGAGAAGAGGTCCAGCCCTGTAGTCTGGGACCATCTCTGTGTGGGGTAGGAAAAGGAAAGGATACCAGGTAGATTAGGATGTGTATAAAGGGCAGTGACAAAAGGCAAGCCAAACGACGAGTAAATTGATTTTTATGCATATCGTTTTAGATGTTCCTTCCAAAGTTTAACTCATCTCGAACGCGAGCCATGCAGTAAGACTTAAACATGGTATTTGCGATTTTACATGCTTTTAACTTAACCATTTTGTGCTTCATCCTGTACTCTGGAAAACTCTTTAGGAGGATCCCAGTGGAGCTAAAGCATCATTGCCATTCTCATCATCATCTACAAGTGTTTATGAAGTGTACAGCTAAAGTCTTGTGTTTCTGAAAACAAGTCTTTGATAAGGGTTCGCTTTTATTTTTTTCAGGTAGCCCAGCCATGACCCATAGGAATCTGACTTCCTCCAGTCTGAATGACATTTCTGATAAACCGGAGAAGGACCAGGTAGGCAAAGAAATCTTACTGCTTTGAAATTTAAGACTAAATATGTGTCTAGAAGATGCTGGAATAAAGTTAGAAATGATGGTTCCCTAACTGAAAAGTAATGGGTATATGTAGATGTGTTCTTTTTTTGTATGTTCTCTGAGGGGCGGGAGGGGGGGGCACTATGTCAAGGGATTTGAAGTTTGAAGATAAGAATTAGTTTGAAGATAAGAACCCTTTCAGATATATTTTCTTGGGCAATTTAAGTCTTAGAGCTATAGTTATCTGTTTTTAAAATAGTAATAATGATCCCTACCACAGGGTTATTATGAGGATTAAAAGAGGTAATTTAGGAAAAAGTACATTGGTAAAGTATGAAGGTTTAAGAAATGCTGTCAAGGGTTAACTCTGGGGGCATGTGTCAGGCAAAGGTAATGATAGTCTCGTTAGCTGTGTGTATGTTTGTTAAAACACGGTAAGTGACCTATTTGTCATGAAGAGCAATTAGGTTTTGAATCTTGATTTACTTTTTTTTTTTTTTTAAGATTTTATTTATTTGACAGAGAGAAACACAGCCAGAGAGGGAACACAAGCAGAGGGACTGAGAGAGGGAGAAGCAGGCTTCCTGCTGAATAGGGAGCCCGATGTGGGACTCGATCCTGGGTCTCCGGGATCATGACCTGAGCCAAAGGCAGTCGCTTAACTAACTGAGCCACCCAGGCGCCCCTTGATTTACTTCTTTTTAAAAAATATTTTATTTATTTATCTGTGGAAGATAAAGAGTGTGCAAGAACAAGGCGAGGGAGAAGCAGGCTCCCCACTGAGCAGGGAGCCCAGTACAGGGACATAGGGTTTGATCCCAGGACTCTGGGATTATGACCCAAGCCCAAGGCAGACACTTAACCAACTGAGCCGCCCACGTGCCCCTAGATTTACTTTCTTTTAAAAAGAATATGGTAGAATTTGGGCTATTTTTCCCAGTTGGGTGGGTATCTGGATATAGAAAATGGTGAGTAGGTATAATTTTGCACTGTACATTAAAAAACAAAATGAGTTACTTTGGACTAATTGGGCCAAAATTCCACCTGAATAAAGAAATCTGAGTTATATATTTGAAAGCAGTGAGACTTATGATGATGTGCCTCTTTCCTGGACAGCTCTTCTAGTAGTGGCAGAGGTTTAGAGGCCTTGCTGAATTCTAAAAGGTACTGGACACGTGAATTTATGTTCTTTCTTGTGAAGTGGTTTTTGGATTCTTTCTTCCTTCCCTTCACCAGCAATACTTTATTTGGGCTTTCATCATCTCAGACTGGATTGCTAGAAAAGCTTTGGAACTAATCCCTTGTATCTGTTTTCTCCTATTTCAATAATACACTTTTCATATCACTGTTCTCATATTTCTCTCAGGGATCAAAGATTTATAATGACTTCCCATCAAGTTAAGTTCAGTTTCCCTACCTGACTTTCAAGATTCTCTGAAATCTAGTGTTGTCCTTCTTATTTTAATTTGTGTTCCTCAGAAGACGAACTCTCTGCTTTGGTCAGGCTTAGTGACCTCCCTGTTACAGTGAGATCGATTCTTGATTCCTAGAGCATCTCCCCCTTCATATGCTGATATGGATAGCTCTCCTCCTTATATTTGCCTCCCCCTTGAAATGAGCAGGAGGAGATCATATGAATATTGGATACATTGGGAGCTATGTAGCAGTACCAGCAAAGAGAAAACTCAGTAAACAAGGACTTGTTTAGAGTTGCCCTCAAAACTATTTGGCCCATTTTGGCTCCATTCAGTATTTACCAGTAAGATTCTGTTTCTGTGGTTTGCCAGGGGTCTTGATACTGATTTAGGCAGTGACTTGATACAGGATAAGGCAGAGCTAGGAATATCTGGCTGACAGACCTTTTCTGGAAAAAAAAAAAAAAAGTCTTTTGCTACTGACAGTTCTTTTGCCAGGAGTTTGCCAATAAGCAGCTGGTAAATGCTGGCTAAGAGAAGTTTCTTACCTTCTTGAGTGTCTTCAGATCTGGGCCTATGCAGAGGAAATTCGGTGGCTTAAGATGCATATTACATAAGCTTTTGATTCCCGTGTTAGATGAAATATGTTGGAACATAATGGTTTGGGGGTGTTGATTTAGCTATAAAAACCTGTGTGATTGTGGTACTGGAAATCAGAATCTCTGATGCCTCTCATGAACATCTCATATTCTTTGAGGTTCATGTTAAGTGAAACCAGGAAGATTTAAATCAGCAGTTTTGTTCCTTTTGTTTTCAAAGCCAGGAAGTGAAGGCTGCTGAATATATCATTTTAAAAAATATTTTATTTATTTATTTGAGGGAGAGGGAGAGAAACAGAGTGTGAGCAGGGGGAGGAGCAGAAGGAGAGGGAGAGAAACTCAGTGTGAGCAGGGGGAGGAGCAGAGGGAGAGGGGCAAGCATAATGGACACTAAGCACGGAGCCCCAGGGGGGCTCCATCCCAGGACCCTGAGATCGTGACCTGAGCTGAAACCAAGAGCCCTATGTTTAACTGAGCCACCCACACATCCCTATGGTATGTTTTTAACAAATCACGATAGATCATTTTAAGAGCAACTGTCCATCTGCATTGTATCTATTACAGTAACTGAAGTTAATCCACTGAGCTCTTCATCCCACAAAGAGGAAGAAAGTCCATTCTTTGCTTCCCACCAAAGAGTTTGAAGAGAAGTTTTGGAACTAACCCATGATCTCATCTACAACCAAAGGCAAATTAGGAATTCAAACCAATGTTTTTCAGTTTCTGTACTTATTATTTTAGTAACTTCGAATACAAAAGCTTCTAGATCATTTTAGGGTGAGAAGAAGAAAATGAGTTTGTAAAGAAGATGAAGCTATGGCAAACACACACACACACACACACACACACACACACACACTAAAGTCAGGCTTTTATTTTTTAACTTTTTTTTTTCCCCCCCTCTGGGTAGAAAAAAAGGTTGCCAGGCTCAAATTTGTTTTGAAAAAGCTTTTATAATTAATTAGCCAGTGTCCTGGAAATGATCTTGGCAGTAAAGTCAAACTTGTTCTGTATGCTTTTCCAAGTTGGCCCCGAAAACTTCCATCCGACTGAAACTGAAGTTTCTGATTGACTGATTATTCCGCTTGGCTACAACTTGAACAGTCGCAGTGGTGCCTCTCCACCTCCTGGAGATATAGAACTTCCCAGTAGCACAAGAACTATGGATTTCATGTTCAGAGTTATGAAGAGGAGCAGGATTTCTTTGACAGCAACACAGTGACAAAATTTGAGGGCATATTTTTTTATGAGATTCTGTTTTGGGAAAACAGAAGAAACAAATCTGTGGACTGCACTTTTTCTCTCTGGTTCTGCCAAGCCTATGTACTTATGATTTCAGTAGCGGCTGCCTTATTGAGAAATAGCTCAAAATAGTTAACAGCAGAAGAACACAGCCAAAATTTAGGTGATTCAATGCCTCAACAATATTCCAACTTGGATGTTATATTTACTAAGCAGAAAAGCACCTGGGGAGAAGTAGATCAAAAAAACATCTGGAGCTCATCTACTCGAAAATCTACATAAATAATCTCTTCTCTTTTGTTGCTATGGAAGATTTTTTTTCTTCATTATCCAGTTACCTTTCCCATTTACCTTAGACTGATTTGTTTTTCTATCTCCTTTTATTCCTTTTCTGTTGTCTTCTTTTTTTTTTTTTTTTTAATACTTACAAGTGCAATGGGTGCTTGTCATGTGCAGTGGCTTGGTTCTGATTTGTATTTGAGAATGGAATCAGCTGTGAGAATAAGAAAATCTTTTTCATCCTATCATTTTACTTCTTAGCTTTAGCTCTGGTGGAAGTAGTAGGCTAAGTGGTACAATGACTTTAAAAGGGCTTGATTTTTTTTCGGGTTATCAGTAACTCAGTAACACCTCACAATTACACGATCAACCTTCAGTGAAATGGCAGTGTGTAGACCACAGCGGGTATAGTAGATGCAGGAATACCTTGCGGATTCTCAGGGAGACACTGCTCACGTAACCTTGTAACTTCTTATCTGGTTATCACTTCTGTCTTGTTCATTATTCAGCTGGCTTATCTGAAAACCTATCCATAGGTCTACTGGTAGAATTTGGCCAGGGATTAATTTCTTTTCTTTCTTTTTTGTTTTTTTCTTTTTTTGATGGAGAGAAACACAGATAGAGAGGGAACACAAGCAGGGAGAGTGAGAGAGGGAGAAGCAGGCTTCTTGCCCAGTAGGGAACCCGATGCGGGGCTTGATCCTGGAACTCCGGGATCATGACCTGAGCTGAAGGCAGATGCTTAACAACTGAGCTACCCAGGTGCCCCCAAAGGTTAATTTCTAAAATGTATTATAATCATTTTTAGCACTATCTGTTGCCTATATCTCCCAATGTACTTGCCTGTCTTGATTTCTGTTTCTGCAGTCCTGGGTTTTTTTTGGTAGGAATCGACCTGGATTTAAATATGTTGTCAGAGAGTAAGAGGATGAAACCATTAAAACTGTGTGTAAGTTTGAAATTACTAAGTATGACTGCCTTAAAGTGAAATATAGAAAGAAACATTTTGTGATTGAACAACCCTTAATCCTTTTCTTACACATATGTAATACCAGAAGGAGTCAACTAAATTCAGCTGAGATGATTTCTTCATAGTTTTGAAGATTTCCTTTCTAAGGCTCACGTAAAGCTTCCCTTCACGCCAATGGGTATTTCATGTGCACAGTGACAGGAAAATACAATAGCACCTCATTTTCCTTCTCACAACTCAGCCAGAAAGCCCTGTAATTCATTCTGAGCACTGGGTGGTCGAGGTTCCTCCTCAGAGAAGTTGCAGCGGCTAAGAAAGGCTCATATTTTCTGAAGTTATGATACTTGTCCTTAGCACATTTTTAGGGGCCATTGAAACACTGCTGTGTTGGGAGAGCTCCAAATGGAATCACATCTGTGAAAACCTGAGAACAAAGGCATGTTGTGAGGAAGTGGTTAGATGTCATTAGTCATCATGGTTTGGGTAGCTCCAGAGAGCTTCCCTGGGGCTCAGTGGCTACAGTGTTTCTTCAGCCAGGTGCCCTTGATGGGCCCTGGTATAGGCAGTGCCATGAGGATCTTCGGAGTCTCTTTCAAAGGGCATTAGCTTGCCACTAAGATAATCAACAAAACTGGTATTTGTTATCATCTTTCCTTTTCTGCAAGACATTTGACTTTATGTAGCTTCCTTCTCCCACCTGATGCTGTCTCCCGTATTCTTAAAGAATGAACAGTCAGTGGTTATTAGTAGTGTTTTTTTGAAGTGCTGACATGCTGATTTCATGAACCTGTGTCCCACTTAAAATTGGGCAGATAGATTTTCCCATTTTCATAATGCTATGATTTCATGAGAGCTGTTTATTTGAATCATAAGACTAATACTCAATTAAAACCAGGTTCTGTGTCAGCTTGAAAATGAAGCCGATTGACCTGTCTGAAGTATAGACTAAGCTCTATCTTGTATTTTCAGGTAAAGAAAAGAGGAGTTTTTTTGTGAAACTTAGAACTATTATTTTAAGTAATTGTGAGGCTACAACAAATTTGAACTTTTAAATCATCCCATAAGTGTATGCTGCTGTGATTTGAACTCGTTCATTCATTCAAAAAGTATATTCAGTGCTACAAAGTATTCTTGGAGGTAGGTAGGGTTCCAGAGATGAATGAAGCATACATTTTTTGACTCATAAAGCTCCCATGTTTTTGAGGACAGGAGGGCAATAAAAAATAAAAACAAGTAAACAAATGAATAGAGTAATTTCTCACAACACAAATGCTATCTTGAAAATATAGCAGGACAATGTGAAGTGATACTGAAAGCTGTTTTAGGTAGGAGGGTTAGCCAGAAAGGAGAAGCTATGGGGAAGAGGCTTCTAGACTAAGCAAAAAGCAATAGTGGAACCTTGAAACAGGAATGAATGTGGTGTATCCAAGAAATGGGAAGAAGAAAAAACAAGAGCAGAGTGCCTGGAGCACAGGTAGCAGGTGAGAAGTAGTAGATGAGTCCAGGGAAGTTACATGGGGGTATCTTTTCATTTTTATTCTAAGTTCAGTGAGACACTGTTTGAGGAGTTTTACCTGGAGCATTGTATGTACTGATTTACACTTTAAAAACATCGCTGAGGATGCTGTGTGATAGGATAGAGGACTTTCCTAGTGTACTGGATCATCTGGTGGTGTTTCTATAATTGAGCAATGGATGAACACCACAGGGCATTAAACTGATAGCTCTAAAGACCCAATAGCCAGTTTCTTAATATATTTACCATAGATAATACGATCTTATTCCTGTAAGTAAGGGAAGTTCTTCTGTTTCACAAAGTATTTTTTTTTAAGAAAAAAAAATTTCCTGTTAATTAGATTAAATTATGAAATTAATAAAATACTAAAATATTTGAATGTACCAGAACTGGACATAGGCCACCAAGAGTGGTGATTCTGAGCTTTTGAGTGATTGCTTCTCTACCTCTAGTTTTCCTATTGATGTTACCACTGACTGGCATCAGGTGTATCACCTGGGTAAAATACATGACTCTTGTAACCTTCCCTGGAGGTCTCTCTGAGGAACGGTGACAAGCATCTTAGTCTTTATTTTTCAGGAAGGAGCACCAGCGTGTAGGGGTTTCCAAGCCACACTCTTACGTATATCTGTGAAAGAGCTGAACTCAGGACTACTGCAGGGTATTCCTGTATTGGACATATCATGAAAGGCATGGCAGGTTTTATGTCTTAAATGATTAGCTGGTGTGTTTTATATTTGAGGGTGCTTTTTTCCCCTCTTTTCAATAGGTAGCATTCTGCCTATATTCTAATACCGTGAATATTCTTAGAATATATTAAAGAGAGTCATAGAATGCCATAAATAATTATCTTTGATGGATGTCTACTCTCATGTCACATATTACCTACTTCTGACCATGACTTCATTAAAAACATAAATGACTTTTTTTCCCTTGGCAGTGGCAAATTGTTACACAGCCAGAAAACAGCAATATCTTATGATGAACACCCTAAGGGTCTGGTTAAAAAACCCTTTCTAATAGTTGCAGATAGATACATGGCATCATTATTAACCTGCTATAGTAACATATTATTACCTGTCTATTTTTTTAAACTTTATTTTTTTTCTGATTTACAAAGCATAGAGAATTGCTGTAAAAATTCAAGCAAAGCAAATCTAAATAAAATAGAAAGTGAAATTTCACCAATTCTCACCTTCAAAATAACTACTATTAGCAGTTTGATGGAGAGTCCTCTAGATTTTTTCTGTGCATAAAAACTATATACTTACTTATATAAAATACAAATAGGATCATATTGTTCTGCAGCTGGGTTTTTAAAAACTTAACAATGCCATAGACATCTACCTTATTCTTTTTAAAGGCTGTAGTCCACAAGAATGCTCTTTTATTTAAATGATGTTCTATTGTAGATACTTCGTTATTTTCATTTCTTTGCAATTACCAATGAAGCTTTTAAGAAAAAGCCTTATTATACTGGAGGAGAAATTTTTATAAGTGGAATTGCTGGCTCACTGTGGATTGCCAATTACCTTCCCAAAAGATTGTACCAGTTTGTGTCCTGGATTTTTTAAACACTTTAATAAATCCTCCTCCACTGCTGGGATACTGTATGCCAATCAGATTTGAGTTTCTTCTTTATGATTCACTCCAGTAAAAGCTTAGCGACTCAAGTTGCTAAAGTGAAAAGAATCTCAGTCACTAGCATCTGCCTCCCAGATCACTTTGGGGACTTTTTTCAGAAGCTTAAAATTTTGAGGTTAAAACTGGGTTTATTCTCCTGGCTGACCGGCTGTCTGAGCTGGCTGATCCTCCTGCCTTCTGAGGGAAAGGGGTGAAAAGCAGGGTGGCAATGGACTTGGCCGCCTGTATGCTTCTTCTTGCTTCGGCTAAAAGGTGTTGCTGTAGTGAGCTCTCAAAGAAAGCCTTCAGGCTTTGTGGGAATTTCCTTGGCAACCAAGAATGGCTTCATCTCAAGAGCCCTTCCTGGTGGTCAGCATTTGGTCAGCATTTGGAACAAAAAGGAAAATTGCAAGAAGAGTTGGACAAGTATTCTCCTTGAAGTGCTGTTTCCTGACACATTTGCAGCTTGGCTCCACATCTGCTTCCTCTCCTGGACTCCCCACCCCCCTGAGAATTTTAAGTGAACTTACATCCAGACTATAAAGTTACTTCAGTGAAAAGTTCATACCTTATGTGGAAGTGCTTTGTTAGGAACTTTGAAGGAGTGTTGTCATCTTAAATAACTGATAAAGAGATCATCGAACCATTCTTTACATGTTGGGGAGTATTTGCAGATTTTGCTGTTTCTTTATTTCCCTCTCAACAGGGAATGGCTGCAGAGTAGATTTATGAAGAGGCTATTCCATGGGAGGAAGTGTTTCTTGCTCTTCTTCAGAAAGAGGAGGGCTCCCTACTGTTTCCAGCTCACTTGTCTGATTAATCCAGTGGCTGGTTGATGTATTTGCCTTCACAGAATCTCATGACCTTATCAGTCACCAGCAGAGGTTCCTCATTTCTCCACATGTTACCACCAGTGGTCCGGCTTCACTCCATAGAACAGAACTGAACTGAGAACAACCATCCTTTCTTTCCCCTCTGCCTCCATTTTAGAAGAGCAGAAGTAATTTTTTCCTACAGTCTGAGAGGCAGTAGTTAATTATACCAAACTGGCATTATTGCCTAATCAGTGTTCCATGCGTCCACATATGAAAGTTGAGAAAGTAACTGAGTCACTGTATAGGGAGCTGTTGTAATAATTTTGAACTTCACAGTCAGCTGCACTGTTGTTGACTCAGCGGCTCCACCTCAGAGTATTGAGTCTCTTCCTCTGTGAAGAATGGTTAACAATAATTAACAATGATCAACAATAATTAACGAGAACTAGTATAGACACTTAATGCATTGGGGTTGGTACAATCAGCCTCGTCTTACATATTGGCAAACTTGAAGCACAAAGAGATTAAGTAATTGCCCCCAAGTTGAATAGCATCTAAGTTGCAGAGCTGCTTTCTGGCCCTATAGCCTGTCTTCTTAATGAGTACAGGGATACTGCCTGTCTGGATTAGGGTCTTTTCTAGGTCCCCAGGCACAGGTGTCAAATTGATGGTTACTGTACTTCAGTCTGTCCTTGAGGCACACATCATGCTGAATAGGCTAATCACCAGAATTACTGCTAACTAAACTAACAGTGTAAAAAAAATGTCTTAGGGGCTCATGGTGACCAGATGCTTCTGCTGCCACAGTGATTAAAAGGCTCAACCAGTAGTTTGTTGTGTGCCCAGACCCTAAGTGGTGTTGGGGGAGGTCAATGAGAGAAGGCTGATAGAATAAAAATATACCACCTTAGATTTCTGACTCGGTGGAGAGACCGAATAAACTGTTAGTGTTGATAGTAAAGTGCAGCAATCCAGTGAAAGAGAAGATAACTGTGCAGGCCAGAACCATCGATCGCAGAGAAACAAGGGACTCTAGAAGCATTTTCTATTGTAGAGAACAGCCATAACAGAAAATAAGGGTTTTAGCTGAATATAATACTCTTCTTTGGAGAAAAAGGTAAGAGGTGGGGGAAAGAAGTTGGAATGTAACTATCTGCAGGTTAACCATACAAGTGTGAATGGTTATGGTTTATCCAATAAATGGAAAATAGCGTGATTTAAAAATTTTTGGAAATAATGGCCCAAATCGCCCCCCCCAATTTAATGAAATACAACAAGATTTTGAATTTTTTTTTATTGAGGTAACCTGTAGAGTTAGCAAAAGTAGGTTAGTTAAATGGTTGACTTGTCCATGGACCATGGTGGATATTCCCTTCATTTATAGAGTCTTTCTCGTGCTTTGCTCAAACACCCCATAACTCCTTTACTTTTAGATTGTTCAGTATTCATTCTCACTATGGATATATTCACCCCTTGACCATGAAGTGTGAGAGGTACACATCATCATAACTTCATTTTTTTTTTCTGGTAAGAGGGAAGCAATTATTATTGAATTATTATTATTATTTTTTTTATGAAGCTGAGGTCAGGGTAACTTTGAAGACTTAAACGAGCATGTTGAACCTTAAGTGCTATGAATCTCAGTTTCCTGTTTCATAATACAGGTGTGATTCAGTCAGAACTGCCTCCTCCACAGGGTTGTTGTGTGAAAAAGAACATTCTTAAAACACTTTAAAATAACAAATTTTCATTATCATGGTCATTTTCATTATTTAAATTTGCTACTGGTTTTTATTTTTAGTTGGTTTTGCAGTAAGATTAGTGGGATGGAAGTCAATTTCATTTCAGATTTCATTCCTCACCTTTCAAATTTGCATTGCTAATTTGGCTCTTTGGGGTTTCCTACTCAACTTTTGCACTCCACTGCTCTGCCTGCACGCTGCTGAAATGTGCCTGATTGTCCTTCTGTGACTGTTGGTATTGCATGCACATTTCCACTGGACCCAAAAAAAGTCTCTTCTTTACTTTTCCAAGTCCTACCTTCATATTAGGACTTAAGTCAAGTGCTACTTTTTCCATACGTGCATCCTTGAACAATCTGATTCACCTTAATTATTCCTGTCTTGTATTTCTGACACCACGTGGCACTTACTACTTATCATTTCACATGGATGCACTTTTTTGTTACTTTTTTTTATATGTAGGTATGTCTCATGTTCCTTATGGTATGCGGCGAAGGGAGGTGGGGAGAGGCAGGAGAGGTAGCAGTCTTGTGAGTTAGTTGCTGTTGGAAATGATCATGATTAATCAAGGATGAATCAGCTTCCACTTACCCTTTCTTGAGAACTTTCTCTGTTTAAAGGCTGAGAAAATGAGTATGTGAGTTTTTCAGAGAAAGGTGACTTCTCAGGGCATTATTTCTTTTCTTTTTGATGATTTGAAAAATTAGTATTTCTTATGATAGCTGATAGAGTGTTTCATTAGGTTAGCCAGTTGCTTGAAATGCACATGCTTCCCTGTCTCATGGATTTAAAATGTCTTTTTTTTTTTTTGGCTGGGACAATCATGCAAATGTTAACATTTCAAATATAGTGTGCTCTTTCATTTGTTACAATCCATTTACACATTTTTTCTCATAATGAAAGCTCAATGGAACATAGTTAACTGGCTGATTGACATAGTTTGAATAAAACACCAGATCTTTTTTTCCCCCTTTATTTAAAATAAAGTGTAGTGTGGCACTAGGACATATTGGAAAAGACAACTGTCAGCACAGAAAGACGTTCTGTTGCAAGATGACATGGTATTGCTAAGTTTTCCCAAGCAGAGCACATTTAAATTATGGACTATTCAACATTTTACTTTTAGATATGAGCTGTTTCACTTTGTATGAAATTAGTGAGAAATTAGGGGTAAGCCATATCAAATTTGGAAAGAATTTATCATTGGGTGGGATTTATCACTGAATTTACAGTTATATATATTATACATTATATTATATTATATTATATATATTATACATATATATTATATATTATACATTAATCTATATATACATTATATATTATATACATTATACACATGTATATAATATACATTACTATAACCCTGTTTTGCTCATACATTTTTCATAGTTTAGATTGCCATGAAAGCTTTATGAGCCAAGTATATTATTGAAAAAAAGAAAGAGCCCATATATTAGGATGACTTGTTTCAGAAAACCCTTTGGCCACAGTAAAATCTTGATTTTTTTCTCCTGGTGTTTTTGATTGCGCTACTCATTGTTTCACAACTGAAACTTAACCAGGCTAAAGCCCATTTCAGTATCAGCTTATTTGTGATCTTGAGATATTAAGAAGGGCAATTCTAGAAATTTCAGTAAGTGGCCTCTATATTGAGGTTTTATATGAAGACAAACTAGGTGCATTTTATTGCCTTGTTGAATTATCTCTAGGAAGACTCCCCAGACACTGCACCTGAGAAGGGAGATCTTGTTTAGAAAAATAACAACTGCTACTAGGACTTAAAATAGTTGTGAAACTCTTTTTCTAGGTTTAGAATTCTTATGGAATAACTGTTGTCATCAGGGGGATCATGAAAACCTCTGTAAAAAGGTGCTATGGAGGGATTTTGTTGGGGTGATAGCAGTGCTGTTCCTGTACCCCATGTCATCGTGGGACCCTGCATGAGGTCCTGCTAATGCAGGAGAGTGTGGTGAATTCGTCTGAGAACCCTGGATTTATGTCACATTTTGGTTTCTAGTTATACGTCTAAAAATTCCTATGGTTTTTCATTTTTAAAAGGTGTATTAAAGTAGGACAACATGCAGATTTTGTTAAAATAAAAAAAAAAAACAGAATAAATGAAAATGAAAGGCTTTTAGAAGATTCTCCCTTTTCTTATAGTAAGGCCTGTTAGTAAGTTATAGTAGGACCTGTATGTTCCTGTGCTAATATATTCCCTAGTCTGTGCCTTCATGGTCTAAACTGTGGACTGTGCGTTAGACTCTCTCATTTTAGCTGTGCCTTCTTAATCTAAATCCCCCATTTGAAATACCTCAGTATGGAGGGAGTAGGAGGAAAGGATTTAAATCAAAGGGATAAAAGACTTGGAGTAGTCCCCCCCCCCCGAATTTTCTGAATAATAAGAAATTTGTGTTACTTGAAGTAGTGGCAAAATCTGGATTTTATAATCCCAGAGATGTTGGTTCAAATACTAGCCTTCTTCTTTACTAGCTGAGTGATCCTGTGCGGGTCCTTCCTGTCTCTGAGCCTTAGGACAGTGAGTAGAAACCTTACCTTTCAGATTCTTTGGAGAATAAGACGAGATAACGTATGTCAAGTACACCAGGTAGAGAGATGAGGTGCCTGCCCACTGCCTTCTTTTGTCTCCCTATGAATAGTGCAGTAGGATAAACTATGAAAAAAAGTCCTCATAGGAAATTGGAGTGAGTAAAATGAGTGAAACAATACAGTTTTAACTTTTGTAGTGATTCAAGAGAAAGTAGTAAAATAGAACATTGGGGTAATTTTTAGTTTTTTTTAGAATAGACCCTAATGTAGAAGGATTCTCTATTAAATAGTTCCCAGAGGAGAACACAAATGAAATTTTGTTGTGGTGGTGTTTTCTCTTTTCCCTCTTTTTCCTGAAAGTAACAAGCTCTTTGCCAGCGGATAGCAGTATGTTAAGACTTTGCATTCACACAAAACAGTATGGTTTTTAAATCTGAGAATGTAGGAGACTGATGAAGCGCTGTGAAGGTACCCAGAACATAGAAAGACAGGCTTTGCACTGAAGGACAGTACTGCGAGCATCACTCATGGCTGAAAGGACAGTACTGAAAACGTCTCTCATGCCTTCTTGATGAACCCAGGATGCTTAGCATGCCCTTATAGCTTTGCACCATCCTGCCTAACTTCTCTCTCCAAACTATGGCTCGTGGGTCAAGACTGCCAGCAGCCCCAAAGTGGTTTTGCTAAGAACAGTTACAGTTTTAAAGTGTTTTTTTTTGTTTGTTTGTTTTTTTGTTTAAGCTTTTTTTTTTT
>PITA01023628.1:0-27790 GCA_004023965.1 Spilogale gracilis
GAGATTCCTTAAAAAAATTGAAAATAGAGCTACCCTATGACCCTGCAATTGCACTACTGGGCATTTACCCCAAAGATACAGATGTACACTAATGTTCATCGCAGCAATGGCCACAATCGCCAAACTGTGGAAAGAGCCAAGGTGCCCATCAACAGATGAATGGATAAAGAAGATGTGGTACATATATACAATGGAATACTATGCCTCCATCAGAAAGGATGAATATCCAACTTTTGTAGCAACATGGGCTGGACTGGAGGAGATTATGCTGAGTGAAATAAGCCAAGAAGAGAAAGCCAAGTATCGCATGGTTTCACTTACTTGCGGTGCATGAGGGGTAACCTGGAGGACAGTGGGTGAAGGAAAGTAAAGGGGAGCTAGGGTAATTCAGGGAAAGAAATGAAACAACAGAGACTTTGGACACAGAAACAAACTGAGGGACTTGGAGGGAGGGGGATGGAGGGAGGGGAGAGCCTGGTGGTGGGTACTGGGGACACCTAAAGCGTGGAGCACTGGGTGTGGGGAATGGGGAATGAATCTTGGAACACTGGAAAAAAAAATTTAAGTAACAATAAAAAAAAAGATATAAAAGATATATAAAGTTATATAAGAAAGTCTGTCAAATAAGTTTGAAGAAATAAAGAGTGCCAGCTTAAAAAAAAAAAAAAAAGAACATTGGTCTTTTTAAAGATCTGTGGGGAATGATAAGATTGACAAGACAGTTAATATCAGGGAAAACCGTCAACTCTAACACTGATGATAAACACTGTAAAACTGTGAAAAATGAAAACAAATGATTTCTTTCTACAAGTTAGAGAAAGTGCATACTCTCAATCATTTGTCTTATCAGACAGCACAACAGTAATTATTTGCACCATTAATTAATTTTGTATACAATCTAAAATGGCAGATAATTTTTATCTGATGAAACAGTAAAAATCAGACATATTTATTCTATCTTTAGAGCTAGCTATTTATAAATGTAGTCACATACTCATATATCTTAAAAATTACAGAAAAAATAATGCTGCACCATGGTTAAGGGCAAGAGCTCTTGAGTCAGACCCTAGGGGAGAAGACTAGCTTTAACCAACTATAGTGCTTACATTGGACTTGGACACATTATTTCACTTGTCTCTGCCTAGCTTTTAATTTCTGCTTCATAGAGGGTCATAGTTTGGATGAAATAAGCTAATATATGCAAATACATACAAGAGCAATTGGCACACAGCAAAACGCAATACATTTTAGCATTATTATTACTATTAGACATCTGACGTTTGATGAGACCTTGGTGACTAATCATTGAGATAATCTCATCCATTTATGTCATAACTATAAATTACAAATCATTTTCTTTTTTCATCTTTCAGAATTAAAAAGTGATGGACAAAATAGGCTGGTGGGAGACGTGTGGGGTTAGGAATGGCAAAGAGATTTTGAAAACACTTTTCTTTGTAATAAAAATTGCTGAAAGCTTAATTAATCTTTTGGGGGGATGACAGGGAGTGGGGGGTATAAAATAAAACCTCCCCCCAAATGGAATTATAATACCTTATTTCCATTCTAGTGGACGCATTAGCTTATTTTTATGGTAATTTAAATTCAAGTTTCTGTCCCTTAGTCTCAGTCTTGCCAAGTCACAATTTCAAAGGATTTTTAAAAACTCAGGTTTAATGGCTTTAAGTGGTTTAGAGACTTAGAACTCCAATTAATTGAGTTGAACTTCTGATTAGACATGTCAGATTTCAGTATAAAGTCAAATGTATTAGGCATATCTGTGGTGTTTCCTCCTTCCCAAAGAAATACTCTTTTACTGACATTTTCAGTAATTTGTTAATAAATTTTATGCCCAATTATTTAGTATATTTAATCTTAGCTCTTCCCTTGGTGTCAAACAGGATCACTTTCCTCCAACCTGAGATTGAATGTTGACTGGTAAGCTGGCAGGTGCTACTGCCTACACTGGAAAACTGCTGAGGTTTAATAAATTGCTTTTAAGGTTCTATTTTGGCTAGAGAAGATAAAGTTCATTCTCTAGAGGGATGCCAGCAGCTCCTTATCTTTTTGGATGTTTCCAATCTTGTCTTTGTGGCTAATTTGGGGATCAGAATCATATAACAGATAGTAAAAATATAAACAGGACTCCTCAGTGGGCTGTCTACACCACAAGCACTCATCACCCCAGGTCAGAATTTCCTGATAGATGGAGAAGCCACACAGGAAAATGAGCCACCCCAAGATTCCTACAGGTCCTCTGTCTAGTGAAATCGACAGGCTATGCTTATCAAAGCTGCTATCTGTCATTCTCCCGGACTCCCTCCATCTTTGTGCCTGGTGATTTACACGTGCAGCTTTCACAGTCTGATGTATAATCTGGCCTCTCGTGCCTCTCTGAATTTTGCCTCCATGTTACTTCTCCTTTTGAGACTATTTCCCAAACTTTTGTTATCGCTTAGTATTGTTCAGATTCATTTTTTGCTGTTGAAAGAGTCAGAGTTCATCTTTGCAAAAAAAAAAAATATAGCAAAGATGGAAACAATTGTCAAATGAAGAAAACAAAACACATAAAACAGAAGTTGTTTTTAAAGGCATAAAAAATCAAATGTTATGTCTCTTGTCCCTTTTAAAAAAGTTATTTACTTGAGAGAGAGAGAGACAGAGTAGGGGTGTGGAGGGGCAGTCGAAGAAAGAAAGTCTTAAGCTGAATTCGCATTGGGAGCCCAACATGGGGCCAGATCCCACAAACCTTGAGATCATGACCTGGGCCAAAACCAAGAATCAGACACCTAAGCTACTGTGCCACCAAGGCACCCCTAATGTCTTGTCCTTCTGACCCAAAGTAATGAATATGTGTGACTCAAAACTGATAAATTTGTGACAAATTTTGTGTTTGAGGTTCTAAATTGGAGACTGAATAAACTGAAGACACAGAATAATAGAAGCACAGGCAAGCAAGTCAATCCGTTTTGTATGTGACCATTTTTGGACACAGGACCAGAAGGATTTTGTCCCCTCATTCTCAAAGTTAGACTATAGATGAGTATTCACGATCAAGTTGATATCAAACCAAATCGAAGACACAATAAGTATAAACACTCAGGGCTCTTATGGAGTGATTTCGCAGTTCATGGACAGTTACCAATCCAACTAAAGGGCTCTTTAGCACAAGCTTAAACAAGGAAAAGCCTATTCATTGGTTGACAGGATAAAACGGAAAAGCAAAATGGCAACAATTGCCTGGTTTCCTCTAGAAGGTTGAAGACCCTCAAGGACCCAGGCTTTCTTCCTTAAGACTCAACATAAGTGGGGCGCCTGGGTGGCTCAGTTGGTTGGGCGACTGCCTTCGGCTCAGGTCATGATCCCGGAGAGCCGGGATCGAGTCCCACATCGGGCTCCCTGCTCGGCGGGAAGCCTGCTTCTCCCTCTCTCACTCCCCCTGCTTGTGTTCCCTCTCTGGCTGTGTTTCTCTCTGTCAAATAAATAAAATCTTTTTAAAAAAAAAGACTCAACATAGGTAAAATTTATGATGGTTTCTCTTAGTCTGCAGCTTGACAATACCAGTTCCCATATTTTCTCTCTAAGGAGAACCAGATGAGTAGGATTCCTTCTTATGGAATTACCTAACAAGCAGTACTCCAACTGAAGCAGACCTAGGTTGTGCCCTAGGCCCAGACATTTCTGCTCTTCCTTAGCTTCTGACCAGGAAAGTAAGGCCTTTTCTCTTTTCTCCTCCTATTGTTACAGAAGGGAAGATGTATCTGTGTGTGTGTGTGTGTGTGTGTGTGTGTGTGTGTGTGTGTGTGTGTGACAGAGACAGAGAGAGAATGTTAGAGAGCTAGGTAGCTCAGGGATTTTTCTTCCTCATTTATATTCATTTATTATATAGTGATTTCTAGAAGTTGAGAATTAATGTTTGGCATACCTGCTTGACTTAGATGTAAGTTAAATAAATCAAAACTTTTTTCTGGCAAGGTTATGCAGAATAATATATATTTCTATTACATATTTGAAAGCCACAGCACATCCAGTTTCTAAAATCTGGATTTAATATTAAAATATTGCTTCCATTTCAAAGGAGAGACAAAAACAAAACAATATTCTGTGGAGATCTTCTCAATATTACAGATCATTACCTGTCTTAACTCTCCTCAACCAACAAGGTGAGGTAAATACAAAAATAATGTGAAGACATATCCCAGTGGAGACAGGACAAAATTTAGTAAGCAGATACCAAACACCAGTCATGCTTAAGATTGTTTTATATGGTATGAGGTTTACTGAGACTAACCCACTGCACAATTTTGGGAGATGTCATTCATGCATGCTCCCTAGAATTGTGCAAAGTGGTGATATAAAAATAAATACAATATTGTCTTTCATTCATGCCCTCTGGCCCACAGAATGAAGACAACCTCTCTAGCACTGAAGGCTCTTTACAATCTGACCGAAATCTCATTTATCACAATCTATGTAGTCTAACATTTGGCTATGAAGAATCTATTTGCTACCCACCTTTTCCTTTAATTGTCCTATACTCTTCCACCCCTTCTTGTCTTGCTCATGCTATGACCCCAATCTCATAAAGCAGATTATATTTACACACACATATATGCCTTAGTATTTTCCTACTATATATATTGCTGTGCTGAGTGTGTGTGTATAAGGAAAACACTAAGGCACACCAATTATATGCTGTAGATAAAGGAAATTAATTAAATTTAAAAAATGACTGTAATTTCTAAACAAGATCGATTAGGCTTTAACCTCAGTGGATATAAAGAAGACAAATGTCAAAAGATTTCCAGGGTAAGAGAATGTAAGCGACAAACAGATCTTGAAATTTATCTACATTGGTAAGAAAATAATAAGAAAGATGGGTGCCTGGGTGGCTCAGTCGGTTAAGTATTTGCCTTAGGCTCAGGTCATGAACCTAGTTTTCAGCAGAGAGCCTGCTTCTTCCTCTCCCACTCCCCCTGCTTGTGCTCTTTCTGTCAAACAAATAGATAAAAATATTTAAAAATAATAGTAATAATAAAAAGAAAATAATTAGAGAAGGAGTCTTTTATATGAGTAAGACCATGAAGAAAGAATGCGGGAAGACAGGCAAGTGAGGTGGGAATAGGGCTGAGTGCCTTGGGAAATTGAGATGAATCAAAAAGAACTTCTTTTCCGACCATACACTGATCTAGTTTTCTTGGATATTCTGCCCACTTAAACACCAAAATTTACAGTTAACAACAATAGCAACAACCAATAATGGACAAAAAATAGGATTCCAGAAGTGTAAACAAACACCACAGATGCATCAGTCTTAGGGGAATCAGTCAAAATGTGATGATTCTTGGACAGCAGGGACAGGAAATAAACCCTAGTGTCTATCAAGAATATGGCCTTTTATTTTATGAAGGAGCCTGCATATAATTGGGTCACTAAAAAAACTCTAAATATCAGCCAAACAAAATGAGATTGACAAAAATGCATACAAGGTTAAGACAAATGTAAATCAGAGTGAGAAATTCTAGTATATATCTTATGGCATCTTATGGTATCTCCAAGAGGAGAAAATAGGCAAACTTGGAGAGAAGTAATATTTGAAGAGATAATGGCAATTTTAGAATTTAGCAAGTTTGGTACATGATCCAGAACTGGTTCTAGGATGGACAACTGGTTCCAGGAGGGACACAATATTGTCTGGTGAAACTCAATTCCAGGGCTTTTCATGGAATTATTTTGCTCAAGTTGATATAACGTTGGTCTGGTAGTGGCTACCTTGCCAACATTAAAGAAGAGCTAATAGAGAGGACAGTAGAACCCAAAAGAAAGAGATTGATAGCCAGCAAGACAGAACACTGATGATTCAAACATGCTTGAGCATAGTTCTCTCTCTAGACTTTCCATTTACATGGCATAATAAGTTACCCTTCCTGCTTACATCAGTTTGATGTCACTTACGAAAGAACAATTCCTGACAAATACACTTGAAAAAATTTGAATGGATGTTATTTCTTTGTAACAAAATGGGAGTTTCACAAGGCATAAAAAAAGTCAATCTTAGAATCTCAAAAAAGTAAAGAAGTTCAGAGATAAAAGAGCATGTTTTGACTTGCTTCAAGTCTCAGAGCTAGCTAATGGTAGATCTAATGAAAAAATCCAGATCTCTTATACTTTCTTCTCTCAAGAAGAGATGGTGTTGTGCTCTCCCTTTGTCTCATTGCCTTCCCCTCCTGGGGTCTTTTGGTGCTAAAAAGGATGACAGGAGGGATCTCCAACATCGGAGGTGGGGCAACATAAGAAGAAAACCAACGGGGGCAGGGGGAAGCATGATGCACTCTCCTACAAGACTAAATTACTGCTCCATGGAAAATCAATGGATCCTCTTTGATAATCAGCATGACTATTACCCAATGGTTAAATCTAAAGGTTTTGCTTCCTTAACTTATATAGATCTTCAGCTGTCAGTAATTTTTGTGGTTGATAAGGCTGATTATTCCGACTTTGAAGAAAGGATGTGAGGTGGAGTTAGGAAGCTTCTCAGAAGGAGAAATGCTGCAGCATGGCTCTGTGTAAAGGCAGTTTGAGGCCCAGTAGATGGATGCAGCATTTACTGGATGAAGCCAGAGAGAGAAAAATAGCACTCACAGCATAGCAGAGTGTGAATAACAAGGTACAGGCAAACATCTGCACACAAATCAGCCAGGATAATTTTATCTCATCATCTGCTATAGCCAGGATGCATGAGCAGAATCTCTTCAGAATCTGCTCATTGGTGCTTCAAGAGAGACTTATTCCTTGCTCTTAAGCACAATTATCCTCTGATTACTTGATTCCTTAGAATGCCTTTTGAAGCAGACAGGCCCATCATGAATGTGGAAAAACCTGTCTTGCTCAAGCTGGGTTTGAACCCCAAAGTTCCAATACAGTCTTTATCTTTCCTGCACCTTAGGCAGTAGATTATTAGAGCCAGAAGGGAATTCAAAGAGCACTTAACTCAGAGACAGTAAATGGTCACTTGCTAAGTAAAAGATATATTTGAAACTCTTTCCACTTTGGGCTTCAACTTTCAGACCTGCGAAGTGAGAGTTGGACCAAGTGAAATCTAAGGTCAATATCAGGGCAGAAATACTCTGACCATCTATCTTCAGGATAAAGTGTGTGGCTGGGAAGCTGGTCATTTAGTTTAACACAAAGCATAGAGAGCAGTTCAAGCTTATGCATAACTAAGGACTTGCAATTTAAAGCTATAATTCTGTTTTTTTATATATCAGAAAAAATTCTTTTACCAATCGTAGGCATAACTAACAATTTGCAATTTAAGGCTATAGTTCTGTTTCTTATATATCAGAAAAAAATTTTATCAAGCTTACACATAACTAAGGACTTGCAATTTAAAGCTATGATTCTGTTTTTATAGAAAAAAAATTTTAAAGTGCCATTTTGGCATGGATGTGGGGGAAACTCTCAGAAAAGTAAAATAGTACAGTCTTCCTGTATAGCTATGTGGCAACATATTTAACAATTGAAAATGCATGCACCCTTTGACTTAGACATTTAACTTCTAGGAAATTCTACCATAGATAGAGTTGCACATGTGTGAAAGACTTTTGTGTAAGGCTAGTAACTATAGCATTGTTTGAAGTAGCAAGACACTGGGAACGATTAAATGTCAGTATCTACAATGGAATAGCTGTACAGGGGAATATCATGAAGCTGTGACAAAGAGTAGAACGGAGAGAAAAGTCTTAAAATGTGTTAATAAGGAAAGATTTTTTGCAGAAATGAACCACCTTAGCTATCTGATTAAACAAAGACTTAAAAGAGATGCTGGCTCTTTTCATCTTCTCCAAGTCTTGAGTACCAGGAATGGGTTCAAGGCCAGTAAATACACTCCCACAAAGAACTGACCAGAAACTCTTTGAGGTCAGCATTGGTAAGGATGGGGATGGGAAGTCTGGCTGAGGTATTCTATTCATGAGCTTGTCCTCTGTCTTGTCCCTCTTTCCAATGTCACCTGTGTGTTAACATCTTATGTCATAAATACTCAAAATTCTCTTTCTTAACACTTTTAATGGCCACCTGATATAATGGCCATCTCTTTTAAAAAAGAAAAAAAGAATAACAGCTATAGTATTGAATACCCATAATGCGCCATGAAGTATGACTAGAAATTAATGTAAATTCTGTCATTTATTCTAAAAACGATCCGCCTAAATATTACCTCCACCTGTCAGATGGGAAAACACAGATGCTGAGAGGCTTAATAATCTACCCAGAGAATGACAGTCCGAAAAGGGCTCTTTCTGCTGCCAAAACTTATCTGTGTTTATCTTAGTGTTGTCCTCCTAGGACATGTGAACATTTTTTTCTCTGAGGACATGTGAACATTTTCTTTTCTTTTCTTTTCTTTTCTTTTCTTTTCTTTTTTAAGATTTTATTTATTTATTTGACAGAGAGATCACAAATAGGCAGAGAGGCAGGCAGAGAGAGGAGGAAGCAGGCTCCCCACCAAGCAGAGAGCCCAATGCGGGCCTCGATCCCAGGACCCTGAGATCATGACTGGAGCTGAAAGCAGAGGCTTTAATCCACTGAGCCACCCAGGTGCCCAATATTTTTTTATACAGGAAGCTGAACAGTTTAGACAGACACTGTGATTTAATACACAGTAACTAATCCTACGTGCCAGAAATTGTGCTGAGTGCCTGGCAAGTGCAGCCAAGCTGTAAAGTCTCAGAAAGGACAGAAATGAACACGTGCTCCCAGGGATGTGGATGCCCATGATGGATGTCCAGCCAATATTGATAAATAAACTGCTTTCCAAACATCAGACATTTTCATATGACCCTCACAATTTTCACCACAGTTACATGCCACCTATAATATTATTTAATTTTTCTTTAAATCAACTTATTTTTTCCTTAAAATCTATCTATTTTAGTGTTCTTCTAAGCAGACATACCTGTAAGACCAAAGTTCTGGTGTGTTAGTAATATTTTTCTACCAAATGCTACAATAAATATATAATTATAGGGGGAAAAATCCATGCATGTCCCACTCAACATCATACTTTAGGAAATACTGGACTCCTGCTAAACTGTGGTAGTGATAGGATCCCCTCCCATGACCCATGAGATTCTCTCATTTGACTTTTAACAATGCTGTTCCTTACAGACATGCAATGTGTAGCCACCAGTTTTGCTATCATTGGTACATCCTCCCTGGTGACATATCCCACTCCAAATCTGACAGATATATACATTTTCCATTATGCGTTCTCCTTCCAAATGTTTAACTAAGACGGCTGATGTGATATGTAACAGTGGATTTGTGACACTGAATTCAGTGAGTCAATGTTTGCCACATAAATCAGGTTCAAAATAGCAAGTAAAGACTCTTCCTAGCAGGGGCACCTGGGTGGCTCAGAGGCTTAAGCCTCTGCCTTCAGCTCAGCTCATGATCCCAGGGTCCTGGGATCCAGCCCCACCTCAGGCTCTCTGCTCAGCAGGGAGCCTGCTTCCAGCTTTTCTCTGCCTGCCTCTCTGCCTATTTGTGATCTCTCTCTGTGTCAAATAAATAAATAAAAATCTTAAAAACAAAAATTGAAACAAGAGGTGTGAAAGAAGCCATGATCTGAATTGATATTTCCATACAACTTGGGCTATTTTGATGTAGGCTAAACATTGACCAGACTGAAAAAAATCAGTTACAAAAAAGCTTAAGCTGGGGGTGCCTGGGTGGCTCAGCTGGTTAAGTGACTGCCTTCGGCTCAGGTCATGGTCCTGGAGGCCCGGGATCGAGCCCCACATCGGGCTTCCTGCTTGGTGGGAGGCCTGCTTCTCCCTCTCTCAGTCCCCCTGCGTGTGGTCCCTCTCTAGCTGTGTTTCTCTCTATCAAATAAATAAATGATATCTTAAAAAAAAAAAAAGCTTAAGCTAGGAATGATTTTTTAAAAAGTTTTATTTGTTTGACAAAGAGAGAGAGAGAAGGAGAGCTCACAAGCAGAGAAAGGGTGGGGAGCAGCAGACAGAGGGAGAGGGAGAAGCATGCTTCTCGCTGAGCAGGGAACCGAGTGCGAGCTGGATCCCAGAATCCTGGGATCATGACCTGAGCTGAAGGCAGACACTTAACTGACTGAGGCACCCAGGCACCCCAACTGGGTATGGTTTCTGGGTACTTTCTCCTAAGAGTGCAAGTCAGAAAGAAGGGAGATTGAAATTTATATTACATACTACCAATAAATATTTAGTTACTTTCTAAAAGATGTTCTTAGGAGATATTCTTGGAAGTGTTAAATTATTGAGTATAAAAATATTCTACACATTTAGATACATATGATGAAATTCTAACAAACGAAGGCACAAGTGACAATGGAAGCACAGTATAAATTTCAAAAAAAAAAAAAAGACAAACGAAAATAGAAGTAAAATTTTAAAAAGGAAAATGGGCCAAAGACAGATCCACACTTCTCTCAGCAATGGGTTTCAGACATTGACTCTCAAACTGAAGAGATTTAGCGTCACCTGAGGAGTGGGTTAAAACTATCGAAGTTAAGCTCCATCTCTACACATTCTGAATTGGCTCTGAGGTGAGGACTTGGAATCTCCATTTTTAGCAAGCTCCCAGGTGATTTGGATGTGCCTCACACTTCACAACTTAACTGACAGCTAGTCAGGTGGGAGGACGAAGAAGGTGGAATTATGATTACCAGCATTTATGGTTTAATTATGATTAGTTCAATCATCAATCTACAGAGTAAACAGCTCTTTAAACTTGTTTTTTCATCCACAGTTTTAACTTGTTTCTTCCACTCTAATATGATACCCATCTGACCCCACCCCCGCCACACACACACTTCAATATCCTAGAAACTGAGACACTGCTTACAATTGACATATTTTCTTTTCCTGAAACATGTTAGTAAATCAGTGTTACAAAATACAATGAAGTGTATCTTAATCAAAGAAATACATTTGTGAATGACCTCAAAGGTGCACAGCATAAGGCCACTGTGTAATACTCTAGGACTGCTAGGTCTGAACTGTGGGTACTCTGAAACCAGTGCATAGCCCAGGTTACTGCAGGTGAGTGAGGCTACACAACTGAGCACATCCAAAAACAGCCTTAGTCTTTAGAAATGCAGTCATTTTCCGAAAGTATATATGCTACTGAAGCAAGCACTGGGACTTTCCTTAAAGTGAAGCACCATCACCACCTCACCAACAGCACATTTTGTGTCCCGGTGAAAAATCATGCCCCTGATATAGCCATAGTCCATGCCCCTAGTGTGGTTATGGAAAGACTCAAGAGCGATCTTTGTATCGAAAAAAGAGGTCTTAAAAAAATCAAGACATTGAACTGTGGCAGCAGGTAAGATCTATTAAATGAATTTAGATTTGTAGAGCTGTCTTATGTTTAAATGCTATTTTATAACTGTTAAGAAAACTTCATTACATTAGGGGAATTGAGAAGATCTCAGACATCTGTTGAGAATGTTAAGGGTCTACATTATGCAATTATTATATAAATTTGCATGTATTTGTGTATGAAGAGATACACACACAAGTAAAATAAGTCAGAGAAATGCAAAAACTGTATGATTTCACTTAAATGTGGAATCTAAAAAAGCCAAACTCAGAAAAACAGATCAGATTTGTGATTGGCAGAGGTGCGGGTTGGAGGATAAGGGAAATGGGTAAAGGTAGTCAAAACAAATTTCTAGGTATAAGATAATTAAGTTCTGGGGCTGTAATGTACAACATGATGACATAGTCACCAATATTGTAATGCATATTTGATAGTTGCTCAGAGAGATCTTAAAAGTTTTCATCAAAATAAAAAAAACTGTCACCATATATGGTTACAAATGTTAACTAAACTTATTGTGGTAATCATTTTGCTATATATACATATAGCAAATCATGTACACGTAAAACTAATACAATGTAATATGTCAATTATATTTCAATAAAACTGGAAAAAATTTAACTGTACACAAAAAAGGAAATATACATGCACATGTTCCCTTAAAATGCTTATTTAAACATCTATAATTATTTATATATGCACCCATGCCTAAAATTACATACATGTAATTATTTCTATGCATATGCACATGAATCTACATAAGCATCTCGATTTAAATATGTACATATACAGTACTGTATACAGTATGCCCTTTAAACTATGTAAAAAAATGCAATTAAATAGTTTCTGTGGTCTATCCTACTAAGAGACCAAGTCACATATTAATGACTTATTCTGAAATCAATATAAATCAGAGGAAAAAATTAATCTTTTCTTATTCTGTTTGTATTTTTTTTTAAGATTTTTTTTATTTATTTGACAGAGAGAAACACAGCCAGAGAGGGAACACAAGCAGGGGGAGTGAGAGAGGGAGAAGCAGGCTTCCCGCTGAGCAGGAAGCCCGATGTGGGGCTCGATCCCCGGTCTCCAGGATCATGACCCGAGCCGAAAGCAGTTGCTTAACCAACTGAGCCACCCAGGCGCCCCTCTGTTTGTACTTTTTTAAAGATTTACTTATTTATTTAATTTTTAAAGATTTTATTTATTTGACACAGAGAGACAGAGATCACAGGTAGGCAGAGAGGCAGGCAGAGAGAGAGAGGGAAGCAGACTCCCTGCTGAGCAGAGAGCCCGATGTGGGGGCTTGGTCCCAGGACTCTGAGATCATGACCTGAGCTGAAGGCAGAGGCTTAACCCTCTGAGTCACCCAGGCGCCCCTACTTATTTATTTTTAGAGACAGTGAGTGAGAGCCTGAGTGGGGTGAGGGGTAAAGGGAGAGGAAGAAGTAGACTCCCCACTGAGTAGGGAGCCTGCTGCTGGGCTCCAACCAACGACCCTAAGATCATGATCTGGGCCCAAATCAAGAGTTAAATGCTTAACCAACTGAGCCACCCAGATGTCCCCTAAAAAAATTTTCAAAAAATATTGCCACTGCTTTATAGTATCACAAAGATACATACATTCTGTGGTGACACATGACTTTATCAACTCTTCCAACAAATACATTAGCTGTCAAAAAAGAAGTCATATAAAATACCTAAAACCAACAGGTATGCATTGTATCAGCAAAGTGTCAAGAAGTAAAAAACACAATACACAATCTTTTGCAATGGACTTATTTCACCTAGAAGTCAAAAATTGTAGAATCTAGTCTGACCTTGCCACCTACTAACTGGGTGATCTTCAGAAACAAGTCAATTATCTTTCAAGACCCCATTTCCTGGTCTGTAAAATAAACATTATAATACTTGCTTTATCTCCCTTCAGAATTGTTGTGAGGTCCCTTAAGATAACATACATGAAAGCAGTTTATATAGGGCCATACAAATGAAGGTTGCAGTTCTCACCTTCAATATCAATGTTTTAATGGTATACAACTATATATTATTATGGTGCAAAGAATTCAAAATGCATCAAGGCTTTGTTGAAGAGAAACAAAATAAAATGATAGATGTGATGGAATACAGCTCTGAAAACTTAATTACATTATGCAAATGTAAGGTACTACTATTATTTTATATCTTGATGCAGATTTCTGAATCAGTTATAGGGACACATTTCAAGGAATGAAATGTCTAGGTAACAAATGACTGTTTCTGAACAAAGAGGAATAAAAACATTTACAATATTTTACAAAGCCAAAGTCTTAAAAGAGATGGTTTCTTTCCTTCCTGGACTTTTCAATCAGGTAGGAGAATCAAATGTTAAGGAACATGGAAGCTGGGTGACATACTGGTGACAATGAAGACAGCTTAGAGACAGATGCAGTGGGAATTAAAGGCAACCTAATTTTATTAAGCTTCGGTTTCCTCTTGGATAAAAGTGGAATAGTACTATCACTGACCTGGTGAGCATTTTAGAAAATTAAATGAAACAATGAATGTAAATTACAGCATGTAACACACAGTAAATTCTTACGAA
Source organism: Spilogale gracilis (assembly GCA_004023965.1). Taxonomy (NCBI): domain Eukaryota; kingdom Metazoa; phylum Chordata; class Mammalia; order Carnivora; family Mephitidae; genus Spilogale; species Spilogale gracilis. The sequence continues at coordinate 13,943 of PITA01023628.1, forward strand.
ATGACAGACTTTACGGTGTTGATAAAGATATCTTTACCAGCTATACATCTTTAAACTAGTTGCACAGACTTTACTATTCTTCAAGGAACCTGTTTTATCCATAATGTAGATTTCAAAAATGTATGTCATGTTTTCTTTTTTTTTTTTTTAATTTGACAGAGAGAAACACAGTCAGAGGGAACGCAAGCAGGGGGAGTGAGAGAGGAAGAAGCAGGCTTCCTGCTGAGCAGGGAGCCTGATGTGGGGCTTGATCCCGGGTCTCTGGGATCATGACCTGAGCCGAAGGCAGTCGCTTAACCAACTGAGCCACCCAGGCGCCCTTCGCTTTGTTTCCTGATTCAAATCCTCTCTGTTCTGATCTTTGGTTTTGTCTCAGCTCTTCAACTGCGCACCTACCATCAGCCCTCTGTCTGAAACTCTCCTCCTGTTCTGGGCTGAACTTTTTGGCTACACTCCACACTCATGTGCAGAAGTCATGGGTGGCTCAGTGGGTTAAAGCCTCTGTCTTCAGCTCAGGTCATGATCTCAGGGTCCTGGGATCAAGGCCTGCATTGGGCTCTCGGCAGGGAGCCTGCTTCCTCCTCTCTCTCTCTCTCTGCCTGCCTCTCTGCCTACTTGTGATCTCTCTCTGCCAAATAAATAAATAAAAATTAACAAAAAAAGGGGGGGTGCTGCCACAGCTCTGCAAACATGCTTTGCAGCTACTCCAGGAAATAACTGGAAGGCCCAAAGAATCAAGATTCCCACTGGGTTTGCCCTGCCCAGGGAAGGAATTTGGTGGACTTTATTTGTGATAAAGCAATTTATGTTCCCTAGGTCTCAGTTTCTGCATCTGTTAAATTACAAGATTTGATTAGATAGTGCCTTTTTATCCATTTTATAAAATCCTATTTCTCTTTCTTTTTAATTTTGGTAAGAAAAACATCATATTTTGCATATAGTCCCTTGTAAAATCATATGAATCTGTTGAAATAGTAGGAATATGCAGGACAGGAAACAAATTTTAAAATCTTTCCACTAATAATGCTTACACAAGGCTCCACGCACATTTCTTTGTGTGGCTTTCTCACATCATAAAATTGCTTTGCCAATATCAGTTAGTGGAGGGGGGAGGAGATATTTTACAACTAGGAACTCAATGTTTCACTCGGTTGCTCTCTCATCCATCTTAATCTAGACACCATAGCCACAGAGCACCTAGCATCCATCCCTCCTACCCTGATGGAAATAATGGTCATATCTATGAATGTTTAAAAGCAAAAATGGAAGGGCATACATTTCAGCTTCAAACATATAGACACTTCACATTTTCTTTCTCAAATAAAAGCTTAAGAAATAACCCTTTTGAGAATTCTGAATGTTGAAATAAATACTCTTTGTTATGCTGAGACCATAAACCAATGTAGTTCTAGGTAGACTGGGCTTCTTTAAGTACTAGGTACGGCTAACAATTCAGAAATAGGAGTACAAGGAGGGCTGGAAAGTGAGAGCATAGGGAACTATCAAAAGTGACCATCTCCAAAAAGAAACCATATCATCTTGAATATTGATAATATATTGCATAAATCTGTGACATTTTATATTTAAAATATTTCTAGCCAGGAGTGATAGAATGCAGCTGGCTCAGCCTTTTCACACTTTTTTGATAGTTCAAAACTAAGCTTTTTCGCAAGTGTGAACTTTCATTAACATCAAGTTTCCATTTTTTTAGGAGGTATTTTTTCCCACCATTTTAAAGATTTATTTGATAGAGAGCATGCAGGTCGGGGGAGGGGTAGAGGGGAGGAAGAGAGAGAATCTTAAGCAGATTCCCTGCAGGGTGGAGCCCCCGGGGGTGGGGAACCTCAGTCTCATGAACCTGAGATCACGACCTAAGCCTATATCAAGAGTTGGACCTTAACCGACTAGGCACCCAAGCAACCCCACTTTTAGGAGGTATTTTTAATGAAGAGGAATAATGTTAGGAAAAACAATATTTATATTTATACTGAACATCCACTAAGTACCAGATACTATTTTCGGGGCTCTTCATGCATCAATTTATTTGAAACAGTTTGAAGAAGTACGTAATCCCTATTTTAATTATAAAAAAATTAATAGTAAGAAAAATGGTAAATGTTTAAGTACTTTGGGAATTCTCATTAATTAATGGTAGACCAGATAATTCTGACCAGTCCTCAATCAATAAAGACAACTTAAAAATCTGAGGAAAAATTCCAAGTCTTAAAAAGCACTAAAGAGCAAACAAGATTTGTAAAGAATTCCTAGGCTGAGATTTGGGGAGAAATAGGAACCCAGAGTCAAGAATACAGAGCAGGCCAGGGCTTTTGGTTTGATGGCATTTGCTAATCCAGAAGAAATGGCCAAGAGGCTGAAGTGTGTTTTTGACAGACTAATGAGACTAGAGAGAAAAAGGTGGGATCCGGGTAAACCGTACTTGCTTTAGGCTGGGACCACAGAGTGCTGCATACTTCAAGAAAAGATAAGGTAAAAGTAAATGCATACTCATAAAGACTCCAGGCCGGCTGTGAGTCATCTACATGACCCAGGAAATTTCAAGCTCCAAACTTACATTAAGGTAGATCCCAGATTGCTATCACTCATGGAAGACTGGGAAAGCAAATAAATAAATAAATAAATAAATAAATAAATAAATAAATAAAAATAAAAAATTGACATGGAACGCTCAAACGATTTCTACTAACAATTATTAAGATGCCAGGCTCAGCACACATTCAAAGGTGACATGAGGAAACAAAATAGCATTTGTGAGAAACCAGCAGAACCAAGAGACAACAGAAAAAAGTCTTCAAGTATTATAATCACCAGAAAGGTCACATAAAACAACTATGGTTACCTAATTCAAGAAAGATAAAAACTGAGCTCAAAAATTTTGAAAGACCACCTTAAAATATAAAGGCTGACACAGAAGAGAAATTATAGAACTGATTATGAACAGCAATCAAGGTTAAGAAATCAATAGATGAGCTCACTGGCAATCTAGGTGCAAGAGAAGAGAGAATCAGTGAATGAACCATGAAGAGATCAAGAGATGGAAAATGATGCAAGATGCAGGAGAAGACATCAAGGACTCTGCATTAGAGTATGGTGTATGTTCAGGAGAGCCACAGAAAGATCCAAGAGACAGAATGGGGCAGAGGCAGCGTTTAAAAAGGCATAATGGCTAAATTTTTCCCAGAATTGACAGAATCATGCCAATCCATAGATTCAAGAAGTCCAATAAGTACCAGCAGGAATCACAGACAAAGAGAGAATCTTAAGAGCTATCAGAGCAGAACAGATGGCCAGGCTGCAGAAGAACAGCAGTTATACTGATAGCTGACTTTTCAACAGTGACATGAGCAGAAGACAGTGGAATGATACTTTTAGTGTGTCAAAAGAAAGTAACTATCAAATGAGAATCCTGTATCTACTAAAAATATCCTTTAAGAATGAATGTAAAATAAAGATATTTCAGATGGACATTAAAGAAAATTCTGAGGAGTATTCTTTGGGCAGAAAGAAAATGATACAAGGGAGAAATACGGAAAAGGAAAGTGATAAAATTCTGGGCAATTTTAAATGAACACAGACTACTTTAAAATTTGAATATTTCTTGGGAATATTTATGCAGTCTGTGTGAACCATCATTACACATTACAGGAAAGCACAGCACATGGCTTAAAAAATACCTATTCTGTTATATCTATTAGCTATCATTACATAGTTTGTCTCTTCACAGTAACCCAGGAATAATAATCCTAAACATAGTAACTCTTAAAAAAAAATACAATGAATGGACCAAAATTTTTTCACAAAATTATCAACAAAAATTATAGCACACAGTTCTAGAATTCCAAAGGGATAAATAATGTTTTAAGGACTAGGAAGAAAGATAGATGGATTAAAGTCAAGACTATGTTACAATGACTAGGTTAGCACTAAAAGAATAGAATAAAGAGTTTGTAACTGCTAAGTTAACAGAGAGAAGAAATTAAATGATTTAAAAAATTTCCTATTGGGGTGTCTGGGTGGCTGAGTTAGTTGGATACAGCTCTTGATTTTGGCTGAGGTCATGATCTTGGGGTCTTGGGATGGAACTCCATGTTGGGGATGCCCTCCCATTCAGTGAGGAGTCGGGCCGTCTCCCTCTACCCTTGCTCCTCTATCCTCTGCCCACTTGTGCTCTCTTTCTCTCTAAAATAAACAAACAAATAAATAAATAAATGTATTTTTAATTTTTTTTAAAAGATTTTACTTTTTTATTTGAGAGAGTATGAGAGAGCATGAGCAGTGGAGAGGGAGAGAGGGAGAAGCAGACTCCCCACTGAGCAGGGAGCCCAGTGTGGACTTGGACCTGGGAGGCAGATGCCTAACCAACTGAGCCACCCAGGTGCCCAATAAATAAATCCTTAAAAATAATAATAATAAAAGTTCCTATTAGTCCAAAAGAAATTAAGGAAGGAGAAGAAAAAAAACTAACACACAACTCTTGGGGCAAACAGAAAATATATAATGAGGTAGCAGATAGAAATTCAAATATCAGTAATTACATTATGTTTCATCAAGTTAAATTAAAATACATTAATTAAAAGATAAAATTGGCATACTGGGAAAAAAAACAACCAAAAAATCCAAAATTACATGCTCTTTAAGGTGCCCCATCTATAGTACCAAAACACAAAATAGTTAAAAATATATAAATGCATATTTATGTTATATATTGTCTATAACATAAAAACATTGGGACACCTGGGTGGCTCAGTTGGTTAAGCGACTGCCTTCGGCTCAGGTCATGATCCCGGAGACCCGGGATCGAGTCCCACATCGGGCTCCCTGCTTGGCGGGAAGCCTGTTTCTCCCTCTCTCACTCCCCCTGCTTGTGTTCCCTCTCTGGCTGTATTTCTCTCTGTCAAATAAATAAATAAAATCTTAAAAACAAACAAACAAACAAACAAAAAACACTCTTTGAGTAAAAAGTGGCCATTTCAAGGAGTGCCTGACTGGTTCAGTCAGTGGAGACTGCAACTCTTTTTTTTTTTTTTTTAAGATTTTATTTATTTTTTTGATACACAGAGAGAGAGCACAAGTAGGCAGAAAGAGAGGAGGAAGCAGGCTCCCTCGGAGGGAGAGAGCCCAACGGGAGCCTCGATTCCAGGACCCTGAGGTCATGACCTGAGCTGAAGGCAGAGGCTTTAGTCCACTGAGCCACCCAGGTGCCCGAGACTGCAACTCTTGATCTCAGGTTCATGAGTTCAAGCCCCAAGCTGGGTATAGAAATTACTTAAAAGATAATAAAATCCTTAAAAAAAAAAAAAAAAAAAAAAAAGATGGCCCCTTCAAACCATCTAATGACATTATTGTTTTTTAATTCTATTTCTTCTATACTCAGGTATGGGAGTGGGTGTTACCTTCCTTCCTCATTCTTCCCAGGGCTAGGACCTCTAAGGAACGTTTCACCTTAAAAACAATAAATATTTAAGATCAATTATGGAGGGTGCCTCGGTGGCTCAGTGGGTTAAAGCCTCTGCTTTCGGCTCAGGTCATGATTTAAGGGTCCTGGGATTGAGGCCCCCATTAGGCTCTCTGCTCAGCAGGGAGCCTGCTTCCTCCTCTCTCTCTGCCTACCTCTCTGTCTACTTGTGATCTCTCTCTGTGTCAATAAATAAAAAGGGAAAAATTATTTTTAAAAAAAGATCAATTATGGAATACTGTATTACCTGTCAACAGGTATTAGTCTTAGTTATCCTGGGTATCCATTAATAGTTTACAATACAGAAAGTATTTGAAGGTACATTTTATTATTTCTTATTTTTTAAAAAAGATTTTATTTATTTATTTAACAGAAAGAGACACAGCAAGAGAGGGAACACAAAAGCAGGGGCAGTGGGAGAGGGAGAAGCAGAGTCCCCACCGAGCAGAGGCTCAACGTGGGGCTGGATCCCAGGACCCTGGGATCATGACCTGAGCCAAAGGCAGAAGCTTAACGACTGAGCCACCTAGGCGCCCCAAGTTACAATCTACTAAAGCCAGTGAACTGAATGATTTCTAAACGGTCTTCCACACCCTTAACATTTTAAAGATCAACTCATTGCTCTTTGTACTCTCTACCCAACTTTGCTGCAAATGACTAATCTAAGTATTTTGCTTCTGGTTGCAATTCTCACCCTCACGGTTTTATAAATACCTGTGTGCTTTTTCAGGGATTGTTATAAATTGCTATCACAAGTTTCAGGTCTGTGTCCTTGCTCTTTTTAGTTATTCCCCTCCTTTTCCTACCCTTCCTAACCCTTCCCTTCCCTTCTCTCCTCCAGCTCCATCACTTTAATTTTTTCTTTGCTTTTGATAATGCATTTTGCACACAGGAGGTTCTTTGTGTAAGGAGTGGTTGTTTCCTGAAAATTCCTCTTCATGATTTCCCCCAATTCCTAAATCTTTTGAGAATTCACACCAGCAGCCTCCAGAATATCATAAACTGAAATTTCTTATTTCTTTTTTTTCTTGTAGAATAAAGAGTATTTGACCTGAGACTTTTAAAGTACAAGACGAGCCCCAGTGAAGTACAGCCAATGAAAAGATAATGGGTGGCAATGGTACTCATGTAAGGATGGTGACAATATTTGGGTGACATCACAAGTGACCTGCACTAATGCTTTAGTCAAGTTCAATTTTAAACTAAGTAACCTTTTCCCTCTCTTGTGCAAACCTTCTCTCCCTCCTCTTAGCCTTTTGTTTCAGGAACCAGTATCACTCCAAACAGGACCAACCAGGCTGACCACACAGACAGTTCTGTCAAAACCGGCTGGATCCTGTATTTCCCTCTAAAACCCCCTACCCGCTTCCAGGGGGAGTGGGGAAACGTGCAGGTTTTGAAAGCCTGAGCCTGCTGCAGCTTCCTTGGCCCCACCAAGCAATAAAGCCATTATTCCTCTTTACACCCAAACTCCTTTGCATTACATATTTTGGCTCTGGGGCACAGAGGTTGGTTTTTGACAGCAAAATGAAGAAACTAACTCATCTGATGTTAAAGATGTCAAGTTTGGTGTTCTGACTGATAATGTAAAACTAATTCGCTGTTCGCTTGATACCACAATACCTAATGATCTCAAAAAATTGTCTGTTTTAAAAAATTAGGTAGAAAATGGCTATGATTCCTTTTTGTTCCCACCCTACTCTCCACTCGCGGCCCCTTTCATGTTGTACTGCAGGAGAGAGACCGCCCAACTTTCACAATGCTTACAGTTACACAGCATGAGCAAAACACTTCTGGGACAGGAAAAACAGTGTGTGATTAATTACATTTTGCATTTAGAAAACTGTAACCACAGATTATTAGTATGGTATTGAATATAAAGGAAATAGCGGGAATTCCACTTTATTTAATAGCGGAAATCTTACAACATATCCATAACTTTTGCAGTTCAGTATGGTTGGAACTTCTAAGCTACCAGGCCTTTTAGGCCTTGTTAATCTCAATTTAATATTAGACCTAGAGAAAAGCATTATCATATGTCCCACATAACCAGACACAACAAAACCCAGATATATGTGTATTTTGTAAATATGTTGATTTACATGGTATTTAGTCTCCTAGCTAAACATTTTATAAACTAGCATAAAATACTGCAATTTTAATACCCACTCTTTGGCTTACATAAACCTTCAGAAAACAAAAGAGTTCCATTTGGCACTATGAGAGAAGATTTCATCCCTAGAGAATGAAATTGATTAAAGTCAGCAAATTCACAGCCTCCCACATATGTTAATGAAAATATGGAGAATAAAAAAGTAAGAAACATTTGTGCAATTAAAAACATTATTATTCAGGGCACCTGGGTGGCTCAGTGGGTTAAAGCCTCTGCCTTCGGCTCAGGTCATGATCTCAGGGTCCTGGGATGGAGGCCCCCATTAGGCTCTCTGCTCAGCAAGGAGCCTGCTTCCGCTTTTCTCTCTGCCTGCCTCTCTGCCTACTTGTGATCTCTCTCTCTGTCGAATAAATAAATAAATAAAATCTTTTAAAAAAATTATTATTCAGGGGCTCCTGGGTGGCTCAGTTGGTTAAGCGACTACCTTCAGCTCAGGTCATGATCCCGGAGACCCGGGATCAAGTCCCACGTCAGGCACCCTGCTCAGCGGGAAGCCTGCTTCTCCCTCTCTCACTCCCCCTGCTTGTGTTCCCTCTCTGGCTGTGTTTCTCTCTGTCAAATAAATAAAATCTTTAAAAAAAAAAAGTTTTTATTCAGACCTGGTAGGGGAAGAGTTTAATACAACGACTTCGTACATTCTAGGTGGTATATTCTATTACAATGCCCCATTTGGATTATTAACATTAGTTATGAGCAATGCTATGGGATGAGGTTTAGCCACTGTTTTCAAAAAAAGAACTCTTCTCTCACTGCTGGATGTTTGGTCACAGACAATTTTTAAAAAGAGGTAATCACTGATCCATATATAGTAAAAAGTTAATACCTCTCCTTAATATTCACAAGATGATTCTCTTACTCTTCTATGCCTTTTGACAGTTATTTTTAGTAATTATAGCTCTGCCATTGTCTCATTCATCATGCTGTGTGAGCCATCATTACACATTACAGGAAAGAAAGCTTAGGGCTTAAAAAGTACTCATTCTGTTCTATCTATTAGCTGTCGCTACAAAGTTGTCTCTTCATAGTAGCCTGGGGATAATAATTCCAAACACAGTAACTCCTTAAAAAAACAAAATACAGGGCACCTGGGTGGCTCAGTGGATTAAAGCCTCTGCCTTCGGCTCAGGTCATGATCTCAGGATCCTGGGATGGAGGCCCACTTCGGGCTCTCTGCTCAGCAGGGAGCCTGCTTCCCCCTCTTTCTCGCCTGCCTCTCTGCCTGCCTGTGATCTCCGTCTCTGTCAAATAAATAAATAAAATCTTTAAAAAAAATACAACAAATGGACCAAAACCTGAAAAATAATAATAATAATATAATAATTTGGGAGATACTATGGTAAAATGATTTTATAATCTCCCACTTCCTGTGGGAAGGCATATTCATTCCTCCAAAGGAGTTTTAATCAAATGCAATTCAATGTCTAGAAAATGCTATTTGTTAAAAAGACCAATTCACTTCACCAGATACCTAATTGAGGACTTATTTTGTAGCAGGCACACTGCAAGATAATTGGGTTACGAAAACAAATAAGAAGTTAATTAAATAAACTATTCCTTTATACATAATTCACATCCGTTTTTTGAACCCTCACTATTACCAAGCACTGAGTTATGTCCTGAGGATACATGACACCTGACCTCAACTCAGTTTTTCATTCTAGAGAACTTACAACACAAGACAGTTTTCTTTTACCAGCTAATGTGGCACATGATCAGAAACGAAGGCCCAGGTAAACATGCCAAACACTGATTTTCTTTCCTTTCTTCTTTTTTAAAAAGATTTATTTATTTGACAGAAAGAAACACGGCTAAAGAGGGAACACAAGCAGGGGGAGTGAGAGCGGGAGAAGCAGGCTTCCTACAGAGCAGGAAGCCGGATGCAGGGCTCAATCCTGGGATTCCGGGATCATGACCTGAGCCAAAGGCAGATGTTTAACGACTGAGCCACCCAGGTGCCCCCGAACATGCATTTTCTAACACCATTATTTATGTCCCCTTACTCTCTCTTGTTATCACACCTGCAGCTTCGTATGAGACAAGGTGCTCTGCAGCAATATGCTTTTATATCTTCCTTGCTCTTCAATAACAAAAAAAAAAAAAAGGAAAATAAAAACATCTAATGTATCATGCACTTACTGCATGGTAAGTCCACCCAAGCAGTGGGCTAAGTGCATTATAGGATTTGAATCCTTAAATCCATCTAAAAACTCTATCAGGTAAGAACTATTATTATTTTACTGTAATGAGAAGAAACTGAGGTCCACAGCAATTGACTAAACCCCTTGAATTAACTGGGATAGTGAGGGGCTCTGCCCAAACTCAAACTGAGGTCCATCATGTGGGCTGGTGATACAAGGGGAAGATCTACACATACCTTCTATATGAAGTCTTCCCAAGGTGGGGCATTTTGGACTGATTTTTGAGAGTTGGATCAGTAGTTTTCATTTCCTTTTTAATCACTGTGCAGATGGATGAAACGGGAAAAAGATGCTCAAGCATCATCAATAAAAACTGGGTAGAGTGGGAAAAATGACGGACAGAAAAATTGCCAAGCCTGATATCTTTGAAGTGTTATAATTTCAAAAGGTTAAGGCAGGGTTAGATGCTGTCAGATAAAAAGGTTTGTTCGGTGAAGTATTTATTCCTCGAAAACCTTTCCCAGCAGAGCAGACACAAGATTTTGTCTTTAAAGAGGAAGCAGTGGGATGTAGTGGTTAGGGAAGTGACTTCAAGGTCAGCTGTGCCTGGCTTGAAATGGGCTTGGTCATTTTCTTATCTGCAAGACTGCAGAAGTTGTATACGTTCTCCAAGCCTCACTATCTTATCTGTGAAATAGGAATAATTACCTGAAAATATGGTTGCAAAAACTAAATAAAAATAATGTATGTAAGGGCTCAGTATTGTGTTGGGCACTGTGTCTGGCACACAGAAAATGCTCAATAAATGGTCTCGGCAGAGTGATACGTTGGATGATTTCCTACACACACACACACACACACACACACACACACTTTTTTTTTTAACTGAATGATTTCAGGTCATTTTAGGTTCATCAAGAATGCAAGTGGACAGAGGGGCTAGAAGAATTGTGGCAGGTTTGTTAGACTGGAACAGTCAATGAACAGGGTATGAGGGTGAGTGTCCCAGGCCACGTGACAGTGAAACAAGAAACATCTAGTTCCACTTCAAATGGACTGGGCAGGGGAGGTAAATGAAGACAACGAAGATCTAGTTTGACAATAAAAGACACTGCAAGGAGTTTTCTGCAAAGAAATCATTAAGATGACAGAGATCCCTGAGGGATGTAAGACAACCTAGGCTTCTGAGTAAAGCAATGGCAAGATTCCATTTTGTTTAGGACAGACTGGACTAAACCTGCTATCCTAGTGTCACTATTCCCAGTGCTCTACAAATGTCCAGGGCTGGACGATTCTACAGAGCCTCCTACTTCCGAGACTTGACAACAAAGGGGGCCTCCTTGGAGGAAGTCTGGATGAGGCTTTCACAGGAGTGAAAGCAACAGAGCCTCAAATCATGTGCTGAATGCTGCAGAGGTTCTGCACTGGCTCTTAATTCACGGCTATGTTTACCAAGAAAAAGCCTCAGGCTTGGAATCCTATGAACATAGCAACACTTTCCTCTTCCTTTTATCTAGATTATTTCCCTCCATGATAATCGCAACAATAATTTGGGAAAATAGGTCACCTAGATTTCAAAACTATTTTGTTTCAGGCCATCTGGGGCTGAAGATGATTTTGAAACGAGCTGTTCCCGGTAGCGTGGCAGAAATCCGACAGAGCACATTTATTTGCACATCTGCCAACGCGGCAGCATTGTCCGGGGTATTTGATATTCAGAAGATGTATCAAGAATTTGAACCTTGGAGAAACAAACTACTCAGCATTTCAATTAGGATCAGTGTGTTGTGCATACAAAGCATCATTACAGAAAATCTCAGAACATGTAACACATGGGCTTTAAAAACTAAATACTGCCGAGCTTTGCAAGTGAAACGATATTCTGCAGGGGTGATCTATTCCTCTGTCCCTGAGTAGTTGTTCTAAAAAAGGTGGTTAACATAGACTCCTGATTTGCATCTCCAAATTCCTACCATCACAGGTTTTCAGTCGTGTCTAATGAATTATTCTCAGCCCGTAACTGACTCTATATAAAGCTTTGATTAAATGGCATCTAAGAAAGCAGGTCATGTGACTCCATGTGCTTCCCATAACACCCAACATAACTGTAAAAAAGATAAGCAGCTTCATTTGGACTTGTTGCTGTTTGTGGGGGAGGGGCCCTTCCCCCACCTTGCTGGAATATTTATAATGTTCTTTTCTTTCACCATGTGTTTGGGAGGGCTCCACGGTTCTAGTTACAGCTGCTATTATCAAAACTGGAAAAAGAGATGGCTCTACCTTTTGTAAGAAGTGGAGTATGCTAGAAATTAAAGATGGCAATTTCTCTCCATCTGCCTTGATAGTGGATACTGGAAAAAACAGAGGCTTATAGTGATCCTTCAGATCATAATGAGGGATACTACTATAACAGTAACAATAACAAATATATATGGAACACTTTTTAGGTGCTGAAGTTCTTACCTGCATCATATCACTAATTCTTACAAACCTGATGCAGTAAGTACTGTCATGTCTATTGTTTGAGTCAGGAAATATAGGCTTAAAGAGGTTTAACAGCTTGCCCAGTGTCATATAACTGGTACTTTTATCATGAGATCAGGATTTTAGCCCCAATCTGTCTGACCTTTGAATTCACTCTTAATCTCATGCTATGATACTTCTTTTTCACAGTATGAAGTTCTCAATGCCCACCATCATTCTGCTATATGATCTTACAGTGTTATATTAAAATTCTTCTGTCTTCTCAGTACCTGCAAAGAAATATCTAAAAATTTTTACGATGCTTATAGAATTTAAAATTGATAGAGATTACCTGTATAAAACTGTTATTCATAATTAAATCATGGTCTAGGTGAGGATATATATTTTTTAAGATTTTATTTATTTATTTGACAGAGAGAAACACAGTGAGAGAGGGAACACAAGCAGGGGGAGTGAGAAAGGGAGAAGCAGGCTTCCCGCCGAGCAGGCAGCCCGATGCGGGGCTCCATCCCGGGTCTCCAGGATCATGACCTGAGCCGAAGGCAGTCGCCCAACCAACTGAGCCACCCAGGCGCCCCAAGGTGAGGATATTTTTAATCCATTTAACTCTGAGGTTCTTAAGGGAAGAGATAGTATCAATCATTTTATTCCCATTGATGAGCACAATGGTTGACAGGTAAATAAGAGATGTTTATTAAATGCATGTGCATAAATAGAGGAAAAAAAACTTCATTCATGATAACATCATTCACTTTATTTGTGAGAGAAGTTCAGACACAGGAAACCTGAAACGGGCACTGTCAGCCCAAGCCGGGCTCTGTGTTTAGCAAAGGAGGAAGGAACAAAGGAAAATGTGTGTTTTTATAGGTGTGTTGTTATTGTGCTACCTCGTTTTTGCCTTTTTTAATTATTATGCTTTTGTGCTGGTATTTCTCATGCTGCTCCCGATGTCATTTGTTTTCCTGCTTATTTGTGATAGAACTTTCCATCCTTACACTTGTGGCTGCTGTTTCAGCATCTTTGCAGGTAAGGTTATTGACAAAGCAGATTGCTTTCCAAGAAGAACAACACAAATTGATTTGGGGGCAAAATTTACAAACTACATGCAGATCATAACAAACTGCTAATAAACTGCCTTCTGTATATAATGAGTGTGAACACAGAGCATGATTTATTCTCTGTGTAAAGGGAGGAGGTGTAAGGGGGCACGCTGAGGGTGCTTGCAGATAGATGTCTTATATGAGAAGGAAATGTTCTACTATGACGGAGAGCTGACTCCCTCCTTCCAGGCAGATTTTCTTTTTCTTTTTTTTTTTTAATTTATTTATTTTTATTGTTACTTAAATTTTTTTTCCCAGTGTTCCAAGATTCATTCCCCATGCCCCACACCCAGTGCTCCACGCTTTAGGTGTCCCCAGTACCCACCACCAGGCTCTCCCATCCCTCCATCCCCCTCCCTCCAAGTCCCTCAGTTTGTTTCTGTGTCCAAAGTCTCTGTTGTTTCATTTCTTTCCCTGGATTACCCTAGTTCCCCTTTACTTTCCTTCACCCACTGTCCTCCAGGTTACCCCTCATGCACC
>PITA01023629.1:0-20176 GCA_004023965.1 Spilogale gracilis
GGATGGGAGAGCCTGGTGGTGGGTACTGGGGACACCTAAAGCGTGGAGCACTGGGTGTGGGGAATGGGGAATGAATCTTGGAACACTAGGAAAAAAAAATTAGTAACAATAAAAAAAAAAAAAGAAAATGTACCAAATGTCAATAAGCATATGAAAATTTGCTTGCCATCATTAGTCAACAGGGAAATGAAAAATTAAACCAATATTAACCACTTCACAACCACTAGGATGGCTGCAATAAAAAAAGCAGACAATAACAAGCACTGGTAATAATATAGAGAAATTAGAACCCTCGTACAGAGCTAATGGGAATTTAAAAAGATGTTCCTGCTCTGGAAAACAGTTTGGCAGGTTTTTAAAAAATTAAATCTGAGTTTACCATAGAATCTAGCAATTCTACTCCTACATAAGAAATGAAATAAGAAATGAAAACCTACGTCCACACAAAGACATGTACATAAATCTTCACTACAGCATTATTCAAAAGAGCCAAAACTGAGAACCCAAATGTCCATCAAATGGTGAATGGATAAAGTATGATTTACAAATGGAATACTCTTCAACAATAAAAAGTAATGGACCACTGACACATGGTACAACATGGATTAATCTAAAAACACTCTCCTAACTGAAAGAACCCAGATGCACAAGACCACATATAGTATGATTCTATTCAGCCTAAATTTTCACAAAAGAAAAATCTATGGAGACAAGAAAAAGTAGATTAGTCGTTGTCTGAGGCTTAAGGTAAGAATAAAAAGTGCCTTTTTGAGGTGACAGAAATGTTGTAAAACTGGAATGGAGTGATGGCTGCATAATTCTGTAAACTAACTACAAGTGAATGAATTGTACACTTAAAACTGGTGAATTTTCTAATTCAATAAAGCTTTTAAAACAAAAACGATTCCCTCAAAACAGGCTAATCTACAACAATGGCTATTTTAAAAGGAATAAGCATGGGACATTGAGGTGGCACAGTCAGTGAAGTGTCTGGCTCTTGGTTTCTGCTCAGATCATGATCTCAGGGTTATGAAATCAAACCCCTATTGGGCTCCACGCTCAATGTGGAATCTGCTTGAGAGTCTCTCTCCCTCTTCCCACCACTCTTGCTTGTGCTCGCTCGCCCTCTCTAAAATAGATAGATAGATAGATAGATAGATAGATAGATAAGTATTTTAAAAAAGAAATAACCATAAACATCATGTTCATGACAGGCACTCATGATAAATTGATAGGCCAATTCCAACTCTTAGTGATCATTCTGTAGGGGCAAAAAAATGAAGAGCAGAAAAATAGCTTTTTATGATTTTAAAGGAGAAAGAATAGTCTTTCTTAATGAGAGTTTTTGGTAATCAAGCACAACAAATAAGATATTCAACCAAAAAAATGAATGAAGTTCTGGCACATGATACAACATGGATGAACCTTAAAGACATTACACTAAGTGAAATAAACCAGACACAAAAGAACAAACACTGTATCACTCCACTAATATGAAGTATTCAGGGTAGTCAAATTCATAGAAAAAGAAAGTAAAACAGAGGTTACCAGGTATTGGAGGAAGGGGAGAACAACGGTTATTGTTTAATGCATACAGAGTTTCAGTTTGGGATAATGAAGAAGTTCTGGAAAGCAATAGCACTGCTGGTTATACAACACTGAATTTACTGAACACCAAGGAAGTGTACGCCTCCAGAAGATTAATGTGGTAAATTTTGTGTTATGTGTACTTCACCACAAAAAAACCCACCTCAATAATTAAGAAACTCAAACAACCCAATTAAAAAATGGGCAAAGATCTGAACAGACACCTCACCAAGCATGATACACAGAGGGCAAATAATACATATGAAAAGATGCTCCACATCATGTTATTAGGGAACCACAAATTTAAAAATCAATGAGACAACACTACATGCCTGTAATGGCTAAATCCAAAACACTGACAACACTAAATTTTGGTGAGGGCATACAGCAACAGGAACTCTCCTTCTATGCTCCTGCGAAGGCAAGATGGTACAACACTTTTGAAGGACAGTTTAGCAGTTTTTCTTTTTTCTTTTTTTTTCTTAAGATTTTATTTAGTTGAGAAACAGCATGCATGCATGAGAGAGCAAGAATGAGAGAGAGAGAGAAAGAAAGAAAGAGAGAATGCATGAGCGGACAGGAAGGACTCAGGGAGAAGCTGATCCCCGCTGAGCAGGAAGCCCCAAGCATTAGTCAATATCAGGGCCCTGAGATCATGACCCAAACTGAAGGCAGATGCTTAAATGCCACCCAGGTGCCCCAGATTAGCAGTCTCTTACAAATCTGGATACACTCTTACCATATGATCCAGCAGGTGTGCTCCTAGGTATTTCATTCAACTCAAATGAGTTGAAAATATATGTTCACACATAAACCTACAGACAAATGTGTGTATCAGCTTTATTCATAACAGCCCGAATGTGGAAGCAACCAAGATGCCCTTCAATAAATAAATGAATACATTCATATGGTACATCCAGACAAAGGAATTTTTATTAGTGATAAAAAGAAATGTGCAATCAAGCCACAAAAGGACATGAAGGAATCTTAAATGCATATAGCTAAATGAAAGAAGCCAATCTGAAAAAGCTGAAGACCCTATGATTCCAAGCACAATATATATGACATTTTGGAAAAGGCAAAACTAGGGAAAGAGTAAAAAGAGCAGTTGCCAAGAATAGGGGCATAGGAATAAGTGAACAGAGGATTTTTCAGGCAGTAGAACTATTCTGTGATGTTGCAATGGCCAGTACACGTTATCAAGCATTTATCAAAACATACAGAATACATAACACAAAAAGTGAACCCTAATGTAAGCCATGGACTTCAGTTAATATCACTGTATCACTGCCATAACAAATGCACCACACTAATGCCAGACATCAATAATAGGGGAAATAGAGGGGCACCTGGGTGGTTCAATCAGTTCATCTGTCTTCACTCCAGTCATGACCTGGAATGCAGTCCTGCTTTGGGCTCCCTGCTCAGTGGGCACCCTGCTTCTCCCTCTCCCCTGCCCCTGCTCAGGCTCTCTTTCACTCTCTCTCTCTCTCTCTCAAATAAATAAACTCTTAAAAAAAAAATAATGGGAGGACACCTGGGTGGCTGTTGGTTAAGCAACTGCCTTCGGCTCATGATCCTATAGTCCCAGGATCGAGTACCACATTGGGTTTCCTGCTCAGCGTGCAGTCTGCTTCTCCCTCTGACCTCTCCCTTCTCATGCTCTCTCTCTCTCTCATTCTCGCTCTCTCAAATAAATAATTAAAAATAAATCTTTTAAAAAATTTATTAAATAAAAAATAATGGGGAAATACAGAAGAATAGGTATGTAGGACCATATGGGAACGCACTATACTTTCCACTCAACTGTTCTATAAACCTACAACTGCCATAAAAATACAGTCACTTAATTACGAGGGACCTTAAACCCTTGTCAGTAGGCTGAGAACTATAGATTAGATGTTATTTATTCAACCCAATAGAGAACAGAATGGATTAAGGTGGAAGAACTTTTTTACAATGTTATATAAAAACTACAAAATCATATTTGGATATAATTTACCATTGTTGATATTTGTATGAACAATATCCCAAATGTCAATATTACAAGTTACAACCATGTACAAATAATTAGGAAATGGCTTCTTTTTTCCTTTTTATTTGCAAGGTGCTAAAGCAAAGCAAGGAACTGGGAAAACCTTTTTGCTACCTACCTAACTCTATAACCATTTGTCCTATTGAGATTTTTTAAGTAATATAATTACTCCTAAACAAAGCAGATGGGCAATGAACATCCTCTGGGAGGCCATTCAAATAAAGGGCTCATCTCACTAACGCAAAAGCCTATGCCAAATTCTCAAGAACTACAAAAGTGTGACATGATTTCAAGCATGCAACTCTAACAAAAAAATAATAAATTCAAAAAATAATAATAATAATAAAGCATGCAACTCTTGATGTTCTTTTTTTTTTTTTTCTCGTTTTAATGAGCAGAGAGGATAAACCACTTATCTTACCAAATCAGACCCGGGATTAGGTTTCTGGCCTTCCTGTTTGAGGCTTTATTACCCAGCTAAAAGAGAATCACTTCCAGTTATAAAATACGAAAGTCATGGAATGTAATCTACAGCATATTGACTATAGTTAATAATAATGTAGCATATGTTTGAAAGTTGCTGAGAATGGATCTTAAAAGTTCTCATAAGAAAAAAATTGTAACTGTATAGGACAGATGTTAACTAGAAGTACTGGGGTGATCATTCACAACATATACAATACAGAACCAAGCTGTACCTCTGAAACTAATACAAAGTTATATATCAATGATGGATCAACTTAAAATTTTTTAATTAAAAAAAGAAATTAACGCTATAAAAGAACATTTTAAAAATTATTTTAAAAAAGAATTACTGATAATCACTCAGTGCATATCCAAAGGAAACTCTATTGTTATAAAAAACCTAGAGGGGCACCTGGGTGGTTCAGTCGTTACGCATCTGCCTTCAGCTCACGTCATGATCCCACAGTCCAAGGATCGAACCCCTCATCAGGCTCCCTGCTCAGTGAGAGGCCTGCTTCTCCCTCTCTCACTCCTGCTTGTGTTCCCTCTCTAGCTGTGTTTCTCTCGGTCATATAAAAATAAATAAAATCTTAAAAAAAAAAAAAACCCTAGAGATATCCAGACACCCTCACACCCTCATTTGCCATTCTAGTCTATCTTTAATCCTATAATGGAAAGAAACACAAAACTCCAAAGCACAATACAAAGTACTAGCTATTCTCTGCCTACCCAGGTCTCAGAGTCTAAAAAAAAAAAACACTGGGACAGTATTTTCACTTAACCTAGCACCTACTGCATGCTTTTCCTTTCTAGGGTCTAGATCTGTGGAAGAATTTGCATCTTCAGTACCAGTATAGTTACTGAAGGCAAAGAAGAGTCATGTTCAAGAGAAGGTCCTACAGTCTATTGCCAGGTTCAAAATCTGGTTACACAACTTCCTAGTTATGTGACCTTAGATAAGTTCCCCAACTCTAAGATGCAGAAAAGTAAGAGTATTCATCTTACTGTGGTAAGGACGAATGAGACAATGTAGACACCTGGCAAAGGGACAGGTACTTGGTAAGAGCCTAATAAACAAAAGCACATCATCTCCAAAAAGTCTCATAAATACTACAGGTTCAAATACAAAAATATAAACAGATTTACTTCATTTTGTATGTCACCCAGCAGGATAAGACCCCAATGTAAAGCTTTATGGAGTAGCGCATACCCTGCCCAAGTTGACTTAAAGTCCACATAGGGAAGGGGCTAGATTCTTAGTTTTATATTGGTCTCCTCTGTATCCATCACAGTATCATGAACCAGAACTAATCCACTCCTTATCCATGGATTTGAAACACAAAAGCATACCCGGGTTTCTCCCAGCCCTGGAACACGGTTCCATCTTTGGGATCTCACCCCTAGTTAAGACCACTGTAAAAGAGCAGTTTATGGATTCAAAGTTCTCCTACCTGAAATTCCAATCAAAATTCTATTCCTAAAGTTGGTCACCACCACCTCAGATGAAACTATTAAAATTGTACCTGTGATGTTCAGAATAGGCAAATCTATAAAGACTGAAAATATATTAGTGGTTGACAAGGGCTGGGGATAGGGGTGGGAGGAGCCGGAAGAAAATGGGGAATGACTACTTTGGGAATCAAGTTTCTTTTGGGGTGATGGAAATGTTCTGAGACTGTGGGGATTACAGCACAATTCTATGAATGTACTAGAAACCTCTGTATTCTAAAAAACAAGTGAGTGAACTATACGGTAGGGTGAATTATACCTTAAAGGAGTTGTTATTTTTAAATTTTGAATTTTTATCCCCACCCTCCCACCTTAGACTATCAGAATAAGGGTATTCATTCTATCTCAGAAAGCAGACACCCAATAAACAGCAACAAGTCCATAAGCCAAGTTCAAGATGGAAAGAAAGGGTTCCTAAAATCCCATACCATTCCTCAAAACCAACAGCCTAATTCACTTTCACTTCTGTGAAACCACATTTGGATAGCCACAGGGTCCATGAGACCAGCCGATGCAGTCCAAAGCATTCTGTGAGCTTTTTCTGCAAGGCAAGAGAATGAGAGGCAGCCAGCCCAGCCACTGAAGGGGTATGTTACTTTATCAAGAAGGTTGAAAATTTAAGTTACCAAAATGATATTAGAAGCAGGAAGTATGTTGGAAGACTTTTTTTTTTTTTTAACTTGTGGCATTTTTTGGCATAACCACATTATGCAAACAGGATCAGTGGTTAATACACACACAACTGCGTAAGTTATGAAGAAAGCATAAGCCTACCTCCCTGCACTCATACCAAAAACTACACCTGTGCTCTTACTAACTTTTGCTCTGAGTCTTGACAACCTCAAATGCCGGAAGACAGTTATAGCTACCAACAAGTGAGCAGTGCTGTGCACCAGAGTCCAAGCTAAGTGTTTTCTTTACAAGCATTGATTCATTTAGTCCTCACAACACTAGAAGATCAGGGTGGTACTACCATTTTACATAGGAAGAGCTTAGGTTCAGTGATTTGTCAAGAGTCTATCTATAAGTGATGGGGGAAAGCTTCGAACCCAGGAAATGTTAAAACTTAATTCTACAAGTCTGAACTTCATTTGAAGCTTCTGTCATCTCTGCAGAAAAACAGAAAATCGTGAACATACAAAATTCTCCTGACTGAAACACTGATTCATCAGGGCACAGAACAACCCTGGGTATATGAGCACCTACAGAAAAGACCTGGACAAATGGGGACAGAAAAAAAATGACATATAGTCATCAACGTAGGTCCCAAATATTTTATTGTCTATCTTCTATGTATCCAGATCAGAGGCTTGGATTCCAGGGAAAAACTTGAAGGGGGTTATTTGTTTATCAGCTTCTCAAGGGGATTCAAGAGACAACTGACATAAACAACAGTTTTTCTTCAGGGTTAAGTGCACAGGCTTTGGAATCAGACAACTTGGGTTCAGATACACCTAAATGCTTTGTCACGGTGAGCAGGTTACTGACCTCTCTGATCTTCAGTTTCTTCATGCATAAAATAAAAGTAGTAATAACAATGATCTAGCTGAACTTTGGCAATCCCAAGAGGCTAGTTTTATTGCCTCAGATTAACACACAAAGGAAACCTAAACCCAAAGGTCTGTGAATACTAATTATAAAATCAAACCATAAAATTTTATAACTGGAAAAGATTGTAAATCATCTAAACCAGGGTTATTTATAAAATTATGTATTTATTCTGTGCAATTAGTTTTAAAAACACCGACTTTACATTTCCAGTGGTGAGAAAGATGAACAGAAGAAAAATACTACACATATACTAAGATAGTAATACACACTGTAGCAAGCACCTAATGGTAATGGAATGCCTGAAATCTGGGAAAGAGGAATCAACTCCACCCTTTCCACTGAAGAGGTCACACATAACCTACTCAAGTAATAGTAGCAAAGAGCATAGTTAATACATACAACTGGATATACAGAGATTAGAATAATTAGTTCCTTACTAGTCTATCCCCCAAGTCACAAGGCTGCTCCATTCCATTAGACAACTTTAAATAACTCTTGAACCCTATCACTGCATTATTTCCTCCTACCCAAGGAATTCTTACCCCACCAAAAAAAGAGTAGCAGGCAAATAAATTTCCAGTCACACAAATGCACCCTACTCATACTCAAGACAGACATACAAATGCAGTTTCCAAATTTTAGCAGACTTGGTCCAGTGGGTCCATTTTGGGTAAGCAGGATGGGAAAGGATTAAGAGTTCTGTATTAGCAGGAATTACAACTCTGACTCAGACCATCCAGGGGTTCAAAACTAGGCCCCACTGCTGTGGGGCTGTGTGGCTCTGGACTGGTGACCCCACCAAGCCTGTGTTCTCATGTGTAAAATGGATAACATGAGATAATTCACTGGCAAGGAGTCAGTCTCTGTAGCCACAGGGGCAAGAGAATATTTGCTGCTACCTGGTCAGGGCCCAGGGCAGTCAGTTACTAGCACACAGCAGGCACTCCATGTTTGCTGAATAAAGCAGAAGCCCAATTAAACCCAGCCTGAGATTCAGTCAAAATTTGTGGGCCCAATCTCTGAGGGAGCTCCTAACTTACTTCAAACCTGAGGTGCAGTGTTCCCTGAACCAAGGATGGTCAGGGAGAAAGGAAGAGTTATGCATAGGCTTCAGGTCATCAGAGACCCTATCTCTGAAGAACCTCATCACACCATAATTTTATGTGTATTTCACCCAAAAAGACTGGCAATTACTGTCCTGGCATTCCATTATCTCCGTTTTCATTTTCAAAGGCAACAGGATCACAAAATGACATCTCAGGCACTTGACTTCTGGAAGTCTCCTTTCAAGAGGCCTGGAACAATTTTCACAGGTAGGACCCCACTCAGCCAGGGCAACCTGTCTTAGCTTAAAGGTATCACCTATTAAGAAATCCATCACACTGACAGAAAAAGTAAAGTCAAAGACAGTTCCACTATATTCCTTCATGTCATTCCTGATTCTCAAAACTAAAAGACGGACCGAACTGTTTTTAAATGGGCAGATTGAAAAGGCACCATAAACGACCTCACAATCAAAGGAGTTCATCCCTAGAACACTCTTGTTTGGCCAGGAGAAACTCTCTGGTTCTGCAAAAGTCAAGAGAAAATCACACAGAATGCAAATCTCAATTCTCCGCCCAGCCCCCGTCCCCACCAAAAGCAAATAAGTAAAATGGTTCTACAAAAGGCTCCAGGATCTTGAAGGATGAGCTTAAACTTCTGCGTTCTGAGTGAGACCAAAGGACATTCCCTCAAAACCTCTGGGTTTTCAAGGATAGTGGGAGGGGTGAAAAGGAGAGCGAGGGAGCGGGAGAGGGAAAGAGTCAGGATATGTTCGTTCTATTTTTAAACCTTCGCCTACGGTCTAGAGTAAAGGAACACTCTGATGCTGTACTCCCACCCTTGTCACCTTCTGCTAAACACAAGAATCAGAACCTGCACACGTACACAGCCCTGGGTTACCTGCTGCCACTACCGCCCAGAACTAACCAGCTAACCAACCATTCCACCCAGCCCTTCCCCGGCAGCGCCGGTGCCTTTCGGAGAACCCGGCGGTCCCAGGCCGGCTGGCGGACAGAGAGCGAAGCAATCACCAGCCGCCTTTTCCTGAGGGGAGGCAGCGCCCCCTTGGCAGGGCACGTTCTGCTTCCTCGGCTGGGTACCCAGGGGTGAGCGAGTGTTTCCCCAAGGGAGCCGGAGTGTGAACGCGACCGCGTTTCCCAACCCGGTGCGGCGCGCCAGGCACCGGCGTCCCGCTCCCGGGGCACCTGTGAGCCGCGCACACCCAGCCGCTGTGCCCCAGAGCACCGCTCGCCCTCGGTCACCTCCCGGCCAGCCCAGAACGCCAACGCCGGGGGGGCCGGCCCCTTCCTCGTCTCCTCCGCTGCTGGCTCGCCCATCCTACGGAGTCTTCACGCCCCACTCCCCCGGAGCGGAACGGCAGCCGCCGGCGCGCAAACGCCCAGGGCCGAGAGCCGCCCGACGGCCCTGCCGCTTCAGAGCCCCGCACCCCACCCCCCCACAGCCCCGGGCTCGGGACACTCACTCTTGAGCGCGCTGATGAGTGACTTCCCGTCCTTGATGAGCTCCTTGATGAATTTGTTGGTCTTGTCCAGCTCCGCTTCGTGAGACTTGAGCGTCTCTCGGAAGTGCGGGCTGTCGAGGCAGCAGTCACTGAATTCGAGCGCGGGGAGCCCCATAGTGCCCGCGTCGCCCAGCCGGGGGGCGCGCCTCCGCCAGCGCCCGGGAGGCCCGCAGCCCCGAGCACGCACGCGGCGGGACCCCGGCTGGGACGCCCGACGCCCGCCGGCTCCACAGGTGTGGCGCCGGCTCGCCGTCCGCGCGCTGTCTGCCGGCGCGCACTATTCCCGACCCGAGTGGGGACCTGGCCGAGGGGCGGCTGCTCCGGCGGCGCACTACCGAGCGGCTGGCGGGCAGGAAGCGCAGCGGCGGACCTGCAGCGGTGCCGGGAAGCGAGCGAGCAGGAGAATGAGTGCGGACACCGCCTCCCCGCCTCCTTCGCCCGTTCGCTGCCCAGCAGCCTCCAGCGCCCTCTCACAGCAGCCTCGGCCGCCGCGCCAGCGTCCGGGCAGCTCAAACCTGCTAGCGATGACCTAATCCCAGCCGAACCAATCAGCACTCCCTCCACAGCCCGACCCCCCGGCCTGCCGGGGGACACCCGGCCCTTTCGTGGCCTTGACCCAATCAGCGGGGCGTAGAGGCGGGGCCTTGTACAGGGGGCGGGTCCACGCCACCGCCTAGGTCCGCAACACAAGCTCCGCCCTCTCCCGCCCGCGCTCTGTTGCAGACCCGGTGCCGAAGGGAAGATCGCTGCGGTGCCTGGGCCTTTCCCACTCCGGATCTTGCTGACTTGCTGCGGCCCGAATCCGAACCCGAGGTGGTGCTTCTGCAGGTCTGGGGAACGGAGAACCCTAAACATGCCTAGCATGAAAAAACTGGGAATTGGGGCCGCAGTTCCCCTCAGCCCGCCCTGCAAGGGCTGGGCAATCTAGTTTTCACTTAAAATGCAGCTCCCTACCCCGGAGAACCTCGAGCGCACCTAACCACCATGTCAACCCTAAACACAAGCTCCTTATTCCAGTCAAGCAGAAAATATTTACATCTTTGAATTACCAGCTCCTCTTGCCTGCAGTTTTCTCACCCCCCATGGTCCGTCCCCCTCATGGCCACCCTTGCTCAAAATCCACCCACGGCTGCCCGCAGCCAAAGGATCTAACATCCTTAAGAGAATTTCAGCCGCCTGCTGTTTTCTTGCTGGGCATCTAACACAATTTTACATAATTACGTCCTGCCTGTCGTCCTTCGATGCACTGTGAGCTTCATGAGAGCACGGACTACTGCAGTTTTCTTCTGCGCTGCTGCATGCCCAGCACCTAGACCAACAGCTTGCATTCAGTAACAAAAATTGAGAGCTTACCATGTGCTACGAGTGATGCTTGTGCTCCGGTGATTGACAAATACTTGTGGAATAAATGAATAAATCTTTCCCTATCTCCCACCCCTAGGGCGCGGCCCTGTTCGTCCCTCTGTTCACCGCTGCAATCAAATCGGGCCGCTCACTTACTGCACCTGTCAGGCTGGACCCCACAGTGTCTAGTGCTGAACTGTAAACTCCTGGAGGATAAGGACTGTCCCTGAATGAATTTTTGTATGTCCAGGAACTAGCAGCTCTCCTTCAGTTAAGGTTATTTGTTTGTTCTGTTTGTTTTTTTAAATAGGTCTGCTGTGTGCAGGCGCTAAACTAGATGATAGGGATTCTAAGATGAGTAACAGAATGAACTTAACTGCTGCTGGTTGGTGGGAGAGAGGGGAGAAAAGCAATAGCGCTGCCGTGGTGTGAGACAGGGGGAAGGCCTCAGTGCTGGGGAACACAGGGAAAAGCTGCCAACTCAGGAGCCAGAGAAGCCATCTATGTTGAGAAATAAATTGATTGGTTTATTGAATGTATAAATGAATGAATGTGATCTGTTTGGTGTTGTAGCTACAAATTTAGACTTTAAAGCAGGCTCAAACAGCTATGGGATAGATAATTAAAACCCTAAAAATAGTTGCTCCTCACTTGCCAAGGATGAAAAAGATCTACTTATTGCTGTATTTTGAGCACTTAAAAGGTAGGTGTTCTGGTTCTCTATGGATACATAACAAATCACACTGAAACTTAATAGTCTAAAACAACAATCTTTTTACTTTCTCCCATGACCTCTGTGGGCCAGGAATCTGGGGGAGAGGTAAGCTGGGTGGTTCCAGCTTAGAGTGTCTCCTCTGTTTACAGTCAGATGGTGACAGGCGCTGGAGCAGGGGTGATTAGCTGAGCAGCTCCCTCTCCTTGGGTGGGCTCAAGGCTTCTTCATGTGCCCTGTGTATGCCCGACTTTGGGTTTCCTCACTGCATGGCAGTCTCAGGACTCTAGTGTGAATGTTTCATCTCACAAGGGGAAAACTGCACCACCTTTTATGGCCTAGCCTTAGAAGGCACAATTTTCTACCACTGTCATTAACTATAAGCGTTCACAATCCCTCACAGATTCAAAGAGAAGGGAATGAGACTATGCCTCTAGGGGGGAAGTGACAGCAACGGGAGATATTGTTACAGTCAGGTCCAAAAAAACAATCTGCCACAGTGGGCCTGGAACATGATATTCACAAATGTTAAATGAATGAAACAAAATGGGGGCCACAATGATTTATCTTCTCCTATTGTGGCATATTGGACAACTGTGTATAAAGTAAAACAAATGTATTAATAATAATAATATGAGTTATCATTTGTCAAGTGCTTAGTTTGTGCCAGATATTATGCTAAATTATTTGCATGCATTTAATCCCTACCTGGTAATATTGGTACCATGATAATCCCCATTTTTCAGATGAGAAATTGAGGCCCAGAATTGTAATTTAAACCAGGTTACCTAGCTAAAGAGTGTGTGACACATACATATACACATATACCTTAATATGCCCATTTGCAGACAAATATGTGTGGATAACATTTCTGTTTCTTGTTAATTTAATCCAGAATTTCCATAAACACTTCCCACACTCAGGCAATACTATCAGAAAAAGCGAATTAGAATGCAGTAGTATCGAGAACAAAACTGGTGCATGGAAGATGCAGTTCTTTCTCTCTTCCTAGAAAATAAGTTCCAGGGGCACCTGGGTGGCTCAGTTGGTTAAGCGACTGCCTTCAGCTCAGGTCATGATCCTGGAGACCCAGGATCGAGCCCCACATCGGGCTCCCTGCTCAGCAGGAAGCCTGCTTCTCCCTCTCTCAGTCCCTCTGCTTGTGTTCCCTCTCTCTCTGTGTTTCTCTCTGTCAAATAAATAAAAAAAATATTAAAAAAAAAGAAAAGAAAAGAAGTTCCATAAAGTTGAGATTTTGCGTTGTCTGCTGCTATAGCCCCAGCTCTAGAACAGCAGTGGATACTTGAGAGCCATACAATGCCGAGAGGGACACGTTTAATAAAGAAACAGCAATGTGTGTGACAACGCAGGCTGTAGCTATGAATGCAAATAAAACAAAAATCACTTTCATAGGAAATATAGAAATAATTTAGGCAAAATAACTTGGCCTAAATTCTTTGGAAGATGTCTGAATTCCTTCCAATTAGTCAAACGATAATTCTACTTTCACATCAGTATAGTTTGAATCCATAACCTCTGACTTCAGTTGTCCAGTTTATTTTACACTTGCTATACAATGACCTTCCACTTGTAGAAAATTGGACAGCATTCTCATATATGCTCTCTATGAGCCCATATAAGCAGAGGTGAGCAGAGGCCACTCATTTATGACTCCTGAACGCAAACTGGAGAACAGGGCTAGTGCATAATGAAGGTTCTTAGGTCCTCATGTAACTAAAGACCAGAAATAGATGTAGTCTCTGGGGACTTGGATGATGACATCAGCACAAGATTTCTCTCTCTGTCCCATGAGCTCACCTTCCTCTATGGTGCCTTCATTCTCAGTGGCTCTCTGCTCCTCCAAACTTATATCCAGCAATATTAGCAGTAGCAGAGGCTTTCCCCGCCCCGAGAATTATAGCAGAAATTACAAGGGGCTAAACAGTCCCACTCCTAAAACGTAAGGCACTGGGGAAGAGTTGTTTCCCCCAAAGGACAAACAAAGGGCTGTGAACAGGAAAAGAGGGAATTAATGCTGAATAGGCAGAAGCAATAATACGCAGTGCATCTGACCAGTCTCCCAGCCCCCTCAAAAGGAATGCTCCTTCTGCTACATTTCCATGGTTTTGTAATTCTAGTTAGCATGTATTCATTCTTTTTTTATAGTTTATACCATATGTTGCTTTACATAGTGAGTTCGCCCTTGTATTATTACTGGATCAGTTTTCTGGTTTTAAAATAATGACTTGGTGATTATGTTATAAATATTCTATGTCTCAGTTGTGGCGATGGTTACACAGGTGTTTACATTTGTTAAATTTTATGGGTGCATTTTACTGCGTCTAAATTACACCTCAATAAAGTTGATTTTAAGAAATAAAGACAATGGTAATGTTATTAATGATGATATTTATTGAGCTTATTTTCTGTAGTAGGATCTGTGCTAAGCACTTTATTGTATTTCTATTTCAACCTTTATTAAAATCTGGGAAGTAGGTACTGTTATCACCCCTATTTTTAGATAAAGCAATTAAACATTAGAGAAGTAAGTTGCCTAAGGTCACATACTTAGTTGTAGAACTAGGCTAAGAATTCAAATCTATCTGTCTTAAATAACTATCTGCATATAAGCAATCTATAAGAAAGATATTTTATATATCTAAAATATTAATACTAGCCAAACCTAAAATTGGAATAAAATCACATATGAACCAAAGAGGACATATCTCATTCTGAAATGTATGTGTTTTTCCAGGACCGTTTGCTGGTATGCCCCCAATATATCAATAATTTTGCAAGCTTCTAGTTTGTTTTGGCCTTAAATCCAAGGCCCTACTATTAGTGTAGAAGCAATTGACTGAAACAGACATAAAATCCTTATTTTCCTTGGAAGAAGAAAGAGTAATCTATCCTTACAGATTCATTGGTTTGTAGTTTTCCCGGGGAGGTAGCAGCACTTAATTAACATTCTTTGGTTCAATAAATCAATGAAATTCATATTACTTGTAGTATACAGGTCTGTTTTATGTTATCAACATTTTTCATGGCTGCTATTTTTTTATTCAATATCCTTTCCTTATTTATTGAGAAAGTATGTATATAATATTTATAACATATAAATTTTTATAATATTTACTATGTACCAGATACTCTTCCTAAACACTTTACAAAAATTAATTCAATTAAATTCTTTTTTTTTTTCTTTTTTTTTTTTAAATTTTATTTATTTGACAGCGAGAAACACAGCGAGAGAGGGGACACAAGAAGGGGGAGTGAGAGAGGGAGAAGCAGGCCTCCCGCCGAGCAGGGAGCCCGATGTGGGACTCGATCCCAGGTCTCCGGAATCATGACCTGAGCCGAAGGCAGTCGCTTAACCAACTGAGCCACCCAGGCGTCCCAGTTAAATTCTTAACAACCCTATTATTATCTTATCTCCATTTTATAGTGAGGAAACTGAAAATGACTAACCTCAAGTCACAATGATTGAGCATCAGAGCTGAGGTCCTAACTCCAGACTAATCTAGCTCCAGACTTAAGCTATGCTACTAGTAAAACTCCAAGTTCCCAGCTAATGAACTGAATTCCTCAGACTTCTACATAGCTGCTGGTAGCCATGTGTCATTTTTCTGGCCATCAAGATCTAACTGGAAATCTACTGGATGGGGCTTTGGAAAAGGTTTTGTTTTTTTAGTAAAGAGGCAGCTGACACATACGTTTTGCCCATCTTCCCTCCCTACTCTTTGTGCCTAGAATATGGATGTAATATATTAAGGAGCAGCAGTCATCTCGCAACCATGAGGATCAATGCCACATGCCAGGTGCCTTGGTGATATCCATGAGCCACAACACCCAGCCCTACAATGCCCACCTACCAACTAACTACTCAGCACAGGAAGGGAGAAAAAATCACACCCTATTTAGGCCCCATTAATGGAGTCTTCTGTTACTCAAAGCCAGGTACAACTCTAACTTATATGATGCACTAGTCACAAAATGTATTTATTGTATTTTGGGCATCTGCATTAATACATGGTTCTTAGGGAGTTTCCAAAATGGAAAATCGTTAGGCTTTTTTTTTTTTCAGATTGTATTTACTTATTTATTTGTCAGAGAAAGAGAGTACAAGCAGGGGGAGCGGCAAGCAGAGAGAGAAGCAGGCTCCCTGCTGAGCAAGGAGCCTGATGCAGGACTTGATCCCAGGACCTGGGGATCATGACCTGACCTAAAGGGAGGTGCTTAACCAACTGAGCCACCCAGGTCCGCTGGAAAATCATTGGTTTAAAGGATGGTTTCCTAAACATTTAAAGATAATATCTATTTTTACAGGAATGTATAATAAATGAAGAAAGATATTTAAGAAAAATGATACTCCATCAATAAAAATAAGCTTGCTCAAAGACTGAGATGAAACCAGAAAACTGTCAAAGATAATCTCAAGTACAGACCCAGAATTACCTGGGTCTGTAAAATAACTGGTCTATTTCTTATAGTAGTTGCGGCTGAAATGACCAAGTAAAACAGCTGACTTCAGTGAGGTCACCTACACAAAAGCAGTCCTGTGCACCTTGCTCTCTTTCTTGCCTGCAGATCTTCATGAACATGTGTATATGCTTGAAATCAACATTAGCATATTAGAGGTCCTGAGATGTCCTGCAGTAAATAATCCTGTAAGACTGTTCTGAACTTCTCATTTTTCCTTAAGCACAGAATCCTGTTTTCCCCACACATCCCCCATAGTTCATACTCTATGAAACACATTTGGGAAATGAACAATATCACGGACACCAAGAATGGGGACATACAAGAGCAAGGGGTCATTTCTAGTCTTTTGGTTGCTATTTCAGTTGTTGCAAAATAGAAAGTTTGTCACTGGGAATTTAAACACTTTCTAAAGCAACTAGAAAACACTCACTATCCAACCTCAAATCCCACTGATGGGTAGATTTTCTTCCCTGGGGATCCCTGCTCCTTTAGATGGCTCAGGTTTTGAGGTTATGCTGTGGTTTTTAGTGGGTGCTATTTCTATCGAAGTGACATTGGTGGCATAGTGGAGGCCCGTATTTCCATACAGAAATTATTCTCGCCATCACTTCCTTCTAAAGAGAAGCCAGTATGAAACACGAGTACAAAAATAGGTTGTCTTGCATTTACATACAGGGCAAAGGGGATGTAATATCTGCTGGATCTACAAGAGTAGATGTTAGCAGATTTCTTTTATTTACTTCCCCACTTCCCTTTCTAGTTTGGTTCTGGAATTTCCCATCACTACATTTGTATTAGCTGGCACCATCTGCAGAAAAATTTGACTTACAACATTAGTGGCTATAATACTCTCAAGCTGAAGAGTTAACTGCGAACACACTAACATTTCCCAATTTAAAATCTAGCTCTTTTCTAAAGGTTATTTTGCCTGAAAAGTGACAATGTGAACCAGCTCTGTGCTTCCCAAAGCTGATCTAATGACCTCTACCTACCCAGGAAGAAGTTCTCTCTGATCTATCATGAAATGAGAAAAACAGTGAGAATGCAATGAGTTTTCCATAACATGCATTCCATTTGAGGCAGCGCTTTCTATTTTGAGATTATGTCTTTCCTGCAAATTTGGTATGAATATACTCATATTTTGTATTAACATACTCTTTTTCTTAAAGTAAGATGATGCTAAATGAAGGTAGGAGCTGTATTTTTAAAAAAATGCCTTGGCACAATTTAAATTTGGAAGTCCTGTGTCCCTCCAACTTTGTTTTTTGTTGTTTTTTATTTCCTTTAAGTAATGTCTATGCCCAACATGGGGCTCAAACTCACAACCCCGAGATCAAGGGTTGCACGTTCCACCAACTCAGCTGGCCAGTCACCCATTTGTTCTGTTTTTGATTTGAGTTTAGAAATGGCTCCTTGAGCCCAGGCAACTTGTATGTCTTGTTCGCTGCTGTGTTTCCTGTGACCTGTAGGCCTAGCAATAGGAGGAAATCAATATGGTATGACAGGTGTTAAAAGATCAACTGAGGCATATTAAACTCTGTGAGAGTTTGAGCAAACATCAATCTCATCAGACAGCACCGAACAGAATGATTGGGACACTCCCTCGAAAGGAGTTAAGGGCAGAGTTTTTAAGGAGAAGACTTGGAAGCAAAGCAAGGCAATTATCTGGTTATAGCTTCAGTGGTTGCTTTACGTGGGAAAGCCTGGGTGGCTGTGTATGATTGGTTGTTCTTCAGTT
Organism: Spilogale gracilis; assembly: GCA_004023965.1. Taxonomy (NCBI): domain Eukaryota; kingdom Metazoa; phylum Chordata; class Mammalia; order Carnivora; family Mephitidae; genus Spilogale; species Spilogale gracilis. The sequence goes on from PITA01023629.1 coordinate 17,990, forward strand.
TCATTTTCTCAGATTCAAGTGCATTGAGTCCTGTTTAGGTTTTGTTTTGGTTACTTGGCTATCAAGGCCTTAGAACAACCTCAGTGGGTCTCCTTGTTTAATCACTTTAACACAAACTACTCCAGAGATCAGCACACTTTTTCTAGAAAGGTTCTCCAGGCTTTTTGGACCATTCAGGCTCCGTTATACCTCCTCAAGACTGATGTTATGACAGGAAACCAACCACAGATGATACATAAATGAATGAATGTGGTGACTGGGTTTCAAAAAACTTTATGGACACTGAAATTTGAATTTCAAGTAATTTTCAGGCATCACAAACTCTTCTTTTAATTTTGTTTTCCAGCTATTAAAAAATATAATACCCAATCTTAGTAAGCCATATAAAAATAAATAGCAGGCTAGATTTGGCCCACAAGCCATAGTGTGCTGACCCCCAGAGTAACCAAATGAAAGAAAGGAAAAGGAATTCAAATCTATTTCTTTGGCCTGATGAGTATTATAAATGACAGTGAGGAAACATTCTGCAACTAAAAAGGACTAGATAATATATCTGTCAGTATGAAAAACAGTAGATAGATCTACTAAATTTATTTAAAACATTCAATTTCCTACTATTTCCCAAAAAGCAGAAATGAGAAAACCAGGAGTCCCATTGAATACCAACCAATTATCTTTGAACTGGGCTATTTGTGGACTCACAGAACCAAGTAGCTTTAGAGCTAAAAGAGATTATGGAAAATATTCAATTCAATCACACTGTCTTAAAGGCAAAGAAACTGAATACCAGGGAAGAAGGATACTTCCCCAAGGTCACTTACTTAAAGAATAAAAGTAATCTAATAAGGAAAGAACACTTCTGAAGGCTGAATAAAAAATAAAGTTGTATAATGAGAAAAGCATCAGTTTCCATCCATAGGTTCAAATTCTGACTTTAACACAATGATTTTGAATCTCAGGTAACTTACTTAACTCTCTGAATCTCAATGTTTTCATCTTTGGAAGAGGGATGATAATTATCACAGAGAACTATAGTTAAGAACAAGTGAAATGATTTGCCTACTACATTGTCATACATAATAAATGCCCAATAAATTATAACTTGTATTACTATATGAACTTTAAAAAACCTCAAAATATACCAGCTTGCTAAAAACATCTTGAAATTATAGTTTTTAAAGTGAGCTAAGAAATGAAAGCCAAATATTTGATGTTTTAACAAATGTATTTTTATATCTTTATTAGTTGAAATACTTCCTTGAATTTCTATTTATAGTATTCCTGAAAGACAATGAGTGCTTGTTTTAAAACTGAAATTGCAAAGTAACCATACTTTTACGTTAGGATGGAGGTTTTCTTTCTTTTTTAGGATGGAATTTGATTAACAATACTAACACAGATCACTGAAATAACCCCCGAAATCATTCAACTATGGAGAAACCCTACCACTTGTGAATTTGTATTTAAGCTTCTTAGCTCACAATAATTTGGGGAAGAAGGATGTAGTAGTTAAAAGACATAGTCAAGAATGTTCTCACATCAGCTTTTAAGTCTATTTACTTAAGTAGTCTCTGCAACCATGTGGGGCTCAAACTCGCCAACCAGAGATCAAGAGTCACACACTCCCCCAACTGAGTCAGCCAGGCACCCTTCATATTATCTTTTATAAAGTAATGTCTAAAGCAAAATCTCAACCATCAGGCACACCTGGGTTTTAACCACAACTCTGCCGCTTGCTGGCTGAGTGACTATGGCCAGTTAATCTCCCAAAGTCTCAGGCATTTTAAGTATAAAATGGGGGTGATGTGGGCTCCCCCGTGCGTGTGGGCAGCCCCCGAGCGTGTGGGCAGCCCCCGAGCGTGTGGGCAGCCCCCGAGCGTGTGGGCGCCCCCGGGCATGTGGGCAGCCCCCAAACGTGAGCGTCCCCGTGCGTGTGGGCGCCCCCGTGCGTGTGGGCAGCCCCCGAGTGTGTGGGCAGCCCCCAAGCGTGTGGGCTCCCCCCGGGCGTGTGGGCTCCCCCGGGCGTGTGGGCTCCCCCTGGGCATGTGTGCTTCCCCCGGGCGTGTGGGCTCCCCCGGGCGTGTCGGCGCCCCCGTGCGTGTGGGCTCCCCCCAGCGTGTGGGCGTCCCCGAACGTGTGAAGATGTGGTCCATATATACAATGGAATACTACGCCTACATCGAAAAA
>PITA01023630.1:0-27831 GCA_004023965.1 Spilogale gracilis
AACATCTATTTACAACAGTTTGAAGAAGATGTTGACTCCTGCGTGGAGAAAACTAAAAATGCTTTTGGTCAAGCATGAGTTAAACGGATTAACGAGCTAGCAAAAGGTAAAGACTACTCAGAACCCAAACATTACCTGAAAGGAAGGATCTGGAGGGTCAAGCTTAGCAGCATTCTGCACAGGGCATTTGCCAGACCCATGGGAACAGCTTTGCAGTGCTACGGGGCAGCAGGAGAACACCAGGGCCCACGCACAAGGCAGCGTCGGAAGCAGACTCACCCCATGAAGCCAAGACCCAAGCACTTCCCTCCAGAGGCTACCTCTTGAGTGGAAGGGGGAACCAGAAATAGCCACCTACCCCCAGGGACCTGAGGGAAGCCATCTTTGGTGAAACATTGGCGCTGACTTGGATGGCGGCTGTGTGCGGGTGATGAGGGAACGGTCCCTGAGAAGTCGTAACTACAAACCAGCCCAGGCAACCCGACAGTCCAAAGCACCCTGGAGCTGAGCATTTAATTAAAGTGGGTCACTTGCCCACAGGTGTCTAACAAAAGCAAACTACAAATCTTCAACCCAGCATTTGAAGAGATCTCACAAAGTTTAAAAAAAAAATAGGAGCTTGTTATCAATAATCATTAGTCAATAATGATCATTGCTATTTTTAGTAGTATTGTTACAGTGGGTAACATTTATTAAGAGCTTACTATGAACCACTCAGCAAAGTATATGATGTGTAATCATCTGGTTAGTCCTGACAACAGTATTAAATATTTTCTTGGGGAGCCTGGATGGCTCAGTTGGTTGGGCGACTGCCTTCGGCTCAGGTCATGATCCCGGAGACCCGGGATCGAGTCCCACATGGGGCTCCTGCTCGGCGGGAAGCCTGCTTCTCCCTCTCTCACTCCCCCTGCTTGTGTTCCCTCTCTGGCTGTGTTTCTCTCTATCAAATACATAAAATCTTAAAAAATAAAATAAAATAAATATTTTCTTTATTCCTTAATTCCTTTAATTCCTTAACTTTCCCACAGCTTCTTCCATTCACAATCATCATTTCAACAAAGGTGACAGGTCTATACCAATGAAGAACCATAGATAATTCAGCTAGGAAAATTAGTAAAATTAGACCCAAAGCCTAAATATGCCATTAGTAAGAGGAAAGAAGTCAGCAGTTTACACCAGGGTTTCTCGACTTCAGCACTACTGACATTTGGGAAAAGATCATTCTTTGTTGGAGATGGAGTTGGGGGGGGGGCGTTGTTCTGTATAACGTAGGGTGTTTAGCAGTATCCCTGGACCTTACCCACTAATGCCAGTACTCCCCAAGAGGTATTGGATTGTGGGGCGCCTGGGTGGCTCAGTTGGTTAAGCGACTGCCTTCAGCTCAGGTCATGATCCCGGAGACCCGGGATCGAGTCCCACATCGGGCTACCTGCTCGGCGGGAAGCCTGCTTCTCCCTCTCTCACTCCCCCTTGCTTGTGTTCCCTCTCTGGCTGTGCTTCTCTCTGTCAAAGAAATAAAATCTTAAAAAAAAAAAAAAAAAAAGAGGTATTGGATTGTGACAACAAAAATCTGTCCCATCCTCACTGTGACAATAAACATTTTCTACAGGTATTGTCAAATGTTCTCCAGGGCAGAAATCATCCTCAGTTAAGATCCAGTAGTAAACAGTTTCAATTAAATTTATTTAACGATGTCATTACTGTCTAGACAAATGCCACAAGTTCATTTGATGCACGCAGACCCGAGAGAAATTTCCAAGTGAAGAAAAGTGCAAATGTGGCATAAATGCCAGGAGTTGAGAACCCTAAGCCCAGAGGTGCTTCCCCCCACTGCTGGCACAACCCTGGCCCATTCCACCGTGTGCCTTACCTGTCCAGCCTCAAAGGACATCGTCACTGTCCAATTTCCCCAAGCAACAAATGGGTAGGAAGTTACAAAGGATAATTTACTAGGATAATATTTTAGCCGCTAAATACTTTAATAAGGTGGCCTACTTTTTTTTTTTTAAGATTTTATTTATTTATTTGACAGACAGAGAGATCACAAGCAGGCAGAGAGGCAGGCAGAGAGAGAGGAGGCAGCAGGCTCCCTGCTGAGCAGAGAGCTCGATGCAGGCCTCGATCCCAGGACCCTGAGATCATGACCTGAGCCAAAGGCAGAGGCTTTAACCCACTGAGCCACCCAGGCGCCCAAGGTAGCTTACTCTTGATTGGTTCTCCTGACCAACATAGTGGTACAGATGATGAAAAGAAGAGATAATCCCTGGCATTTAATCCAGGCAGGATCTGTCTGAGTTTTCTTTTCATTAACTGCAACTTCCTTAGAATTTTCTTTTATTAAGGTTGCTACTAAACGGCTGTGTATTTCCTGACAACATACTAACTTTGGAGAGGAAAATGGTAGGTCACAGGCAGGCTTGGCATCAGAAGGATGTCAGCCTGGACTACAAAATACTCCTTGGGGAAAAAAAAAGAAAACAACATTTCAGCTTAAATCTTTAAAAAAAAGAAAGAAAGAAAACCCCGTAACACTCAAGATGAACCTCTCCTTCTTAGTCTATCACACACCTGAAGCACCACGAACTACTAAGAATTCCATAACGGCCCTCTTTGCACTTAACAGGATGAATCCTGAGCAAAACATTTCCAGTGGCTATTTCATGGTAGTTTGTCTTTTATTGTGACTTTTCAGGCCGCACTCTACTTTGCAAATTAATGGAATCTTCCGGCGATGGTGACTCGTAATTTTTCCACTCTCCAATCTACCTGCTAAGAATGTGAAGTGATTTTTAGCAGAGAATTCGGCTAATAAATCCATCAGGTGGCCCGCTGTCATCTGAGAGTGTCGAGCCCACCTGGGTTTATCCTGATTGACTCACGGCTCTACCAGCAGTCAGGCGGCCACCCAGGGCAATAAATGATCTCTCCGCAAAGCATTATGATTGATCACCACCTTTCAGTTAAAGCCAATACCCCACTCACATCATGTTGACAACAAGAGAGATTTGGTAAGAAATGGCTTTGCTTTATCTGGGGTGAGGATATATAAATTACAATCAGATTATGTAGATAAAATACAGGAACTAAATTTATCCACAGTAACTACACTTGTCACAGCACTTTCTAATGCCTCTAAAAAAGGATTTACGTATGTGCTGGAGTGAGCCAACAGTGGAAGAAAAACTTCAGCAGCTTAGGCATTCAAATTACTTCTTTTCACTGTAGAAATCATTAGCAAAACTCTTTTTGTCTCCTTGGCCCCGAATGTGTTTATTAAATCTCTCACAAAGCTGGACTATCCTTGACTCATACACCGTTAAGCAAACTACACTCTGCCCTTCAGGCCACTGAAGTATTAACCACAAACATGGGGTTCTAGGGGTCTAAAGGGTCCGTGGCCACTTTCCAAAACAGCCAGCCAGCTCTTGGGGCTGAATACAAGCCCTTGAGGAAGTCAGGAGACCACGGTCCGCCTTGTCGCAAGATACAAAGGGCACCAGAGCAGCAAAGATTGGGATGGACGGGGGTGTTCGAGCGAGAAGTAAAACAGATGAAATAAAGGAAAGAAGAACGTGGGAACCTAGAAACTTTGCCCTAGATTCTACATACTGGACAACGGGCCGAACAGCCTCATGCTTCGACTGGATATCCTTACACTAATACCTATCAATAATCAGCAAATGAGGATGCTGGTGCTGCTCTGCTACTTCTGTTCCCCCCTTCATGGTCTGTTGAGTTCATAGCTGGGAGCTGTCTCCATATGGGGCTAGTCAGCCTATCAAAACGCTCTTTACTGAACCCCACAGACTAGAAAGTTAGACTGGGGTTATTTTTTTCTCCATGGCTAATTATAGAGCCCTGAAACTGGGATTTGAATTACTTGCCAGGTAAACGCTATATAAGCTAATTTCAGAAGAAGAGAGAGCATTAACATGATCAGAGTGAAAACAGCATAGACACGCCAACACTTGGGGGACAGTCCCGTTTTGACGACATCACATTGCTGAAGGGGGACAGTGAGAAGCGTCCACCTTTGGAGAACCAACCTAAGCAAAACACTGGCTTCTGTTTGCAGATATAACCTGAAGCCAATAAGCCTAACAGAAGGGCCTTCCTATGAAGCATTCACACCCTGTCCCTGTAAGGTGTGGAACCTGAGCTTCTGAGATGTCATTAAGAAACTTAATTTACAACACAGTGGGTACAATACAGCTATTCTCCTTTAACACCAAAGAGGACAGAGAAAAACTCAGAGCAGATATTAGGTGTTCACTAAATAAATGAAACGCCCCACCCACGCTGTGCCCAATAGCAACGAAGAGAAAATAAGCTCATGGTGCAAAATGGGAATCAGGCAGCCACTCACTATTCAGTGAAAAAAGTCTCAGAACAGTGTGTATGGTGAAACCAGTTTCATCACTTAAGTTTCTAACTTAAAATACCTCCATATCTTTTTTTTTAAGATTTTATTTATTTATTTGACAGAGAGAAACGCAGCCAGAGAGGGAACACAAGCAGGGGGAGTGAGAGAGGGAGAAGCAGGCTTCCCGCAGAGCAGGAATCCCGATGCGGGGCTCGATCCCGGGTCTCCAGGATCATGACCTGAGCCGAAAGCAGCTGCTCAACCAACTGAGCCACCCAGGTGTCCCAAAATACCTCCGTAAGAATATCTTAATCAAAGTAGAGTAGTACTTAGAAAAACATGTGTCTTTCAGCAGCTCTTTCTGAGAAGTTCAAAGCAGAGAAAGTTCACTTTTTACTTCATATACTGATCTACCATCTTAATTTTCACTACTTTTGTTTTTTTTAAATGAGAAATTCCACTGAACTCCATTAAATATACTACATGATTCAAACATGGATGTCAGAACATTTAGTCAAAGCCTAATGCAGAATCGCTGTCCACTTGGTTTTTCTTTATCTCAAAAGAGTATTTACCTTCAACAGAAAAAAAAAATAGGGAGAGGTCATTAAATGGGAGGCAGATAACATGGCTACCCAAATATACTACCGTGGAACAGTTTCTAGAAGTTTCCATTTCTAGATTTGCTAGCAAATAACCTGATTTGCTAGCCTACGTATGATTAAAGAAAAATCCACTGAACATTAACAGCAACGCACCTGCCCCACTGCATTACAGCTACATAATAGCAAATCCATAATATTTATCACCCCTCCAGACAACTATGCCAACAAAACAAGAGATCCATCTTAAAAATGCACGAAGACTGCCCATTGGATCCCTTACTGATTACCTGATCTCAGGGATTTATATCTAGCTCAAGCACACTTGGCATCAAGATGCGAGTTTATTGTCCCAGGCTTTTTGTGACACAAGCTCTTTGAAAAAGCAGAAGCATTTTACCTAAATAATGCAGAAAGAACCAGATGTGCTGTACCAGCACTGATAAGTTAAATGTCATGATATACTGTGATGGTTAATTTTATGTGTCAGTCTGACCGGGCCCCAGGGTACCCACACATTTGGTGGAACATTATTCTGGGTGTATCTGTGAGGCTGTTTCTCTGTGAGACTAACAAGTCAGTGTCCTATGAATAAAGCAGTTATGTGGGTGTGCCTCATCCAGTCAACTATAGCTCTGATGAATATAAAGGCTAAGTGAAAGGGGACCCCCTCGGCCTGGTCGCCAGAGCTGGGACACAGCTTGTCCTCCCTTCACACGTGAACTGAAACATTCCCTCTTGAGCTCATAAGATAATGCAGTAGACTCCCTAAGGGTTAAGTCCCGCTTTGTGAACCTCTGTTAAAAGCAAGTGCGAGTGGGTGTGTGCTGAGTCACAGTCAAAAAAGCGTCAAAGTCATTAATCTACTAGAATAACCATCCATTTGACATTTACTTCTGATAACCCAAACCTCAACTTTAACAATCAGAGTAACTGGAAATGTACGACTTTCATTCCTCTAACCATTAAAAGGTTCTTACTTCACATCGCACCCAAGCGTGACTACCAGAATCTTCTACTCGTTGACCCAAACTCAAGGCTTTGAGGTCCTATAGACGTCGAGGTAGTTAGGACATGCTCAGCCAATTTCTTCCATCTTCCTATTACTACATATCAAATCTAATTATTATGACCTGGTTATATGTATGGGGGGAGATGGGCGATTTTGGGGGGGGATGCCTTTGAGGGATTGCCTGTCTGGAAGGGACCATGTCTCATACATGATTTTAAAACCTTCCCACCCCATCCCTTCCTTGAAAACTGCAACGTAGATCCTATCCCCCCTCGTGGTAAGAATACATAGTATTCAAGCCTTTATCCTTCATACAGAGCCAATGACCAGAGTCTTGCCAATTCTCATGAATACAGATGTTACTCTTTCAGAAAAGTTAATCATTTCAAAACCAAAGAAGATGGGAAACTCCATAAAAGGAGTAGCGGTTGCTGGAAATCTTTTCACCCCAGAGCAGCCCTGCACCGCGGAAAGTGGAGAAAGCTGCCATCACTCCCCAGTCATCTGGAAACAAGAAACTCCAGCCCTTCCAGACTGCAATGGTGCAGTCTTGGCTGCGGGAGCCAGGGAAGGCTCAGAATGGAGCCTCCAGCACAGCCCATCAGGACAGAGTTTGGGGGGACAGTCTCGTGACCCTGTCACCAGAAACCAAAATAAAAACATACGTTATCAACAATACCATAATGGAACAGCCAAGCAGACTTGGTCCACAAAGGAGGATATATATGACAACCTGCTGAAGAAAAATACTTAATTTACAAATCAAAATTACATCAAATATTAAGTTTCAAATTCTATTAAATTGAAAAGAATATGCCTGAAGGACCCTGGTGTAGAAGACAAAAATGGATCTTTTTTTTCTTTTTTTAAAGATTTTATTTATTTGACAGAGAGAAACACAGGGAGAGAGGGAACACAAGCAGGGGGAGTGAGAGAGGGAGAAGCAGGCTTCCCGTGGAGCAGGGAGCCCAATGTGGGGCTCAATCCCGGGTCTCTGGGATCATGACCTGAGCCGAAGGCAGTCGCTTAACCAACTGAGCCACCCAGGCGCCCCAAAAATGGATCTTGATACAAAGACACCTGATTTCAGTATCGATTCCTGAGGAAGAGCCGCCAAGTCGAAGGACCCCACAATGCATTATTACCATCACGGAGTTTTAAAACAAGTCTATTATATAACTATTTAGATATCTGTAAGTGTGTCTATGCTTTACACATTTTGGAAAAGTACCACCATTTTTCCCCCACTTAGAAATGCCTCGATCCCCAGGACAGCCAATGGTCAAGTTATTAGATTATAAGTAGGCATGAATTTTATGACTTGAATGAGCTAAATAATGTTTAGTTTTCATTAGAAGTGGAACACAAGGACTCCATTACACATGTCTCGAGCCATAATACGACATACCAGTCCAAGAACATCTAGTCAATGTTTGCTCGGGTAAACACACAGCCTAGATGCTGAGGGGACTGCAGTGAGCCAACCACAGGCGCTCCCGCTCTCACGCCCCTCCGTTCTGGGCTGGGGGCGAGGATCTGTCAGCTGGCAATGGGCTGTACAGCACCTGCCCACTGTGACAAAGGGCTCACTGAAAGGCTGATATCTCAGCCGTCACTTAAAGGCAGTGAGAGTCAGCAACGACCCGGGGGAATGGTGCTCCAGGAAGAAGGCACAGCCTCTGCAGGAGCCCCGGGATGTAAATGACCTGGGCACACTGGCGGGTTGGTAAGCAAGCCAAACGAACCAAACATGAAGACACCCAGCAGAAGACAAAATCAGAGGAGGTGGGAAGAAGAGTGCTGGTGCGTGGGTCCATTAATCATGTGCACAGAACGACATTTTTAAACCCTGTGCTTCACTGAAATCTATAGATGGCTTTGGGAGATACGGGCATTTTAATATTATTCTTCCAACCCATCAACATGGGATAGCTTTCCATTTGTTTGTGTTTTCTTCGCTTTCTTTCATCAAGGTCTTGTAGCTTTCACTTCCTGGGTTAGACTTATTCCTAAGTATCTTATTTTGGATGCCAATGTGAACAGGACTGTTTTATTTTTTTTCCAGATGTTTTGTTTGTGGTGTACAGACACACCACTGATTTGGGTATGTTGATTTTGTATCCTGCCACTTTACTGAATTCACAGATTACGTGCAGCAGCATTTCGTGGTTGGAGTCTTCAGGGTTTTCTATATAGACAATCACATTATCTGCAAACAATAACAATTTCAGTTCTTCTTTCCGGTGCGGATGTTTTTTCTTTCTTTTTTCTTGCCTGATTGCTCTGGCTGGGATTTCTAGTGCTATTCCTGATCTTAGAGAAAAAGGTTTCATCCTTTCATCACTGAATACGGTGTTGGCTCTGGGTTTGTTATATATGGCCCTTATTGGGTTGAGGTACATTCTTCTACATCCAGCTTACTGAGTGTTTTGTATCATGCAAGGGTGTTATATTTTGTTAAGTGCTTTTCCTACATCAACTGAGATAATTATATGATTTTTATCTTTTGTTCCATGAATGTGGCATATCACATGTATTGATTTGCATATGTTGAACCATCCTTGGAACTTTCTGCCACAGAAATTTTAGGCAAAGAAATTAATATGTGAATGAAAAATGTATGTCTGCTTATAAAGCAGATACTAAATCCAAGTGATCAAGTTCATGGTAGCCCTAAGAAAAGAATGCAGAGCTAGGAACTCTACAAATCATCCTTCATCAAAACCTAGCAGCAATTATTTCCCTTGTGTCTGAAAATGCATTATTTCCACTCAATCAGGTCCAAAATATAAAACTAATCACTGTTAGGATGCTGTGAACAAGGTCCCACAGAGAACTTGCACTGGAGCAGGTGTGTTCTTTAGTTGACCTTAACGCTTGGGAAAAAGAAACATTCTCTGTGAAGGTAAACTGGTTCCTGGATAGCTTAAGATGCCAAGAGTTTCAAGTATCTGGTTAAGGTATGCCCTGGAGTTTGTTTTGTTTTTTGTTGTTGGGGTTTTGGGTTCTTTTTATTTTATTTAAATTCAATCAATTACCATATAGTGTATTACTAGTTCCAGACGTAGAGTTCAGTGATTCATCAGTTGGATATAACACTCAGTGATCATCACATCACATGCCCTCCTAAACGCCCATCACCCAGTTACCCCATCCCCCCCACCTCCCCTCCAACAACCCTGTTTGTTTCCTATGATTAAGGGTCTCTTATAGTTTAGCTCCCTCTCTGATATTGTCTTCTTTTTCCCTGCCTTCCCCTATGATCCCATGTTTTGTTTCTTAAATTCCACATATGAGGTTGCAATATATAAAGTAAAGGAATTAAACTAGGTGCTGAGAAAGAGACAGAGAGAGAGAGGAACCAAAGCTTGACAACTCCAAGCTGGCAAGATAAATCGCCCTCATTACTCTAATATGCTGTCATACATGCCAGGCAATTTAAAAGTCACTGAATTTGTTTTCCTTTTCCTTTCCTATCACACTAGATGCCTAAGTGTGCAGCTGCTGACTCTTAACAATTAATTAATGGCTCACTTTTTAAATATTCTTCTTCAAAGGACTTGAAACACTCTTCGTAAGTATTCGCCAGGATTCTGTCCCCATGGTCTAAATGGAGCCCGCTGATGAGCCGGAGGGCTGCAGCCACTCGACCCCCGATTCAGACCACACATCAAGAGAGAATTGCTCTTCAGTGATGGAAGAAAAGAGGCTTACACTCTGAAAACTTCTTTCCTTAGATGTTTTTTCCAGGACGACCACTCAAGGAACCGCTTCAGTACCAGAAACAGGACACACAATCCCAGAGAAAAGAAGAGCCGTGCTTGCTGGTAGGCAGGTATATCACCAGGCAGGGGTTTCTCTTCATTGTCACCACCAGATTCTGAGCGTAATTAACATCAACCCAGTTCCAGATGAGGATGGTCTGTCCTGGAGTCCACTCTGTCTGGGGCGAGGGGCTGAAGCAGGGATTCCAAAAAGGGTCTTTCTGCCCCCCAAATCCATAGCCTTTACTACATGCTAGGTCCAAATGCCACTCTTCATTGGGAGACAAAAATGACTGACTGTGTAAATGCAAACTGCCCCAAAATTCAAGTTTGTGAGCCCCACTCGCCGCACAGCAGGTCTGCCCAAGCCCCCACCTCCTCTCCTGGCTCCAACAGTCAAAAGGAGGAGTAAATTGCCCAAAAGACATTCCTACTCAAAATTTCACTATACGTTCTTCCCTCAGGACCCAGCATGTGTTCTTTTTAATTAATAATATGACAAGTTTTATGACGGGATTACTCATATACAAAATAAATTAACGATTTCTCCAAAAGGAAAGAGAACAGATGCTCTCATTTAAAAAGGAAAATGAGTATCTCTCCTTTTAAAACCCATGGTTCCACCTCAAGCATTGATCGGCATCATCATAGTGAGTAAGGGTGAAAAAGTGTCCGGGACAAGATGTCTAATCAGAAGGGGTGCAATGGGGATACAGTCTCTTCTCCACGGGTTCTCTGTTTAATGCACAGTCTGAACATTTCTTAGGATAATCACAGTATTCTACCCTCAATGTTTCGTTGCCCTGCTTTGTCCGCTTCCTAAGACACTAACTGCTTGAGGGTAGGGCTTTTACTACTCATCTGGATGCTCTGAGACACTTGGGACCCCAGCCTTGACAGTAGAAATGCTTACATATGCAATACCTTTTTTTGGGGGGGGGGATGCAAACAGAACTCCACAGCATAAGGATTCCAATTCCTAATTAATAATTAATTCCATGCAACTCCAGTCAATATTCCAATAGGAGTTTCTGGAGAACTTGACAAATATGATATCTAAATTGATGTGTAATGTCAGGGAAGTATGGATGGCTAGGACTAGTACATCCCAAATCTTTACACCCTATGGTCCACATGGAAGAAGGAAGCTTCCAAGTGCAGATGACCAACCCTGCACTCTACTGCCCTAGGTCATCCGCAACGTTCCCAACAGCAGAGTGGAACTTCACCCTGCCCATGACACAGACTGACAACATGTTTCCTGAGACAACCGTGACAAGAGAAAGTCGGGGGCGTGGTATGAAGGACTCTGCCCAGAAAGAAGCAGCACTTAAGACATGTGGACAGCTGTAGGGAAAGGAAAAGAGACCAAGGGAACAGAAGAGCCATCTAAAAATCCACCTCCACACCCACACAGAGAAAGGATGACAGAGAAGGCACTGCCCACCACAGGGGAATGGAGGAAACAGCGATGACAACACTGGTATCATCAGAGAGAAGTAACTGGACATCAGTTCCTGGCCCCCCAAGGCATCAATTCCAGATGGACAGACTCTTAACACGTTAGAAATTCTAGATGTATACAAGAACGATTTGGAATGAAGAAAGAATGCTTATAGAAGACACCGAGAAGCAAAAGGAAATGTCTGATGAACAGACTGTGAAAATGGCAGAGAGGGGTCAGTGGAAAATGGTTGAAAGAAACCCTCACGGCCAATAAACGTATGAAGACAAAATCACACTAGTCATCAGGGAAATACAGATAAAAGCCACTAGAAGATAACAGCACTTCCCGTCTACTGGAAGAGCAAAGCTTTGGCATTGACAAGGATGTGGGGAAATGCCATTTTCGCGGGCTGCTGTGACCAGAGACCCACTATGGCAAGAACTGCGTTACCACCAGAGAAATTCTCACATGGAAACCAGGAGGCTTGGCCCAGGCAACTCTTCTCAGGACTGTTGTTCATCACTGTGAAAATTTGGGGAAAATGGAGCGTCTACTGTAAAAAAAACTGAAAAGTCATGATAAAAGCATAAAAGGCAAGTGGAAGAATTATTTGTACTGACGCCATCTGTGTCGAGTCTGAACACGTACAAAAATGTTGTGTGTTATTAATGGAGAAACTGACATGCAACATAAACACGGATAGGAAAATGAACCCCAGCTTCACAAGAGTGCTTAGCACTGAAGAGAAAGGGAACACATCCACCCAGGGGGGTTGCACCAGATTATTTTTTCAATCTAAAGTATGTCGAACATGAGAATTTGACAGAGCTCTCTCAGGAGGGTGCAGGTCTTTTTTATTTTAATCTCTGTGCTTTTTCTGTATGTTTGGTATGTCCCAAAAAAAAGGTTTTTAAAAGGAAAGCACAGATTGATGAAAAGTCCCCTAAGACAGAAGGATGTGTACCAAGAACTTTGCACAGAATGCTGTTTCTTTCTGGCAAAAATATATACACTATATTTGGAAAGATATATATATTCCTAAAAAAAAAAATAGCCCATCAGGTAGGGACCAGTTACATCCACCAGAGAACATACATCCGATGGAATCTATGGGGCTATTTAAGATGCTATATATCCATCCATATTTACTGCCAAAGACATCCGTGAAAAACCATTAAAAAGCAATTCATGGAACAGCAGATAGGCAGCCCCCACAATCCTAAAATTGTACACCTGTTATTGTAAATATGGGCATGTAGGGGGGAGGTGACCTGTGCATTCGCAGGAAGCTGTGTGGAAAGATAACTCCAAAATGTTAATAGTGGGTATCTTTATATAGTGGTATTTCATGAACATTTTCATTTCTTTCTGTCCTTTCCTAAACCGACGGAATGCATCACAGCAAGTAGGCATCATTATTACAATCACACACACACACACAAATGTCCATCTGGTTCTTTTGTGTTTGTGGGGGCAAAGTTCTCTCTACAGCATCCTGAGCTGGTCAGAGAACGGAGGTCTGCGCGGGTCAGGTAACGATGCTATCTTGACAACCAAGAGCATCAGGACAGTAAGAGGTGACGCTGGAGAGGAAGTCAGGACCAGAACACAGGAGACCATGGAAGAACTCCTGGAACCAACAGGCTGAGCCCAAACCTCTGGTCTGGGTTCTCACAGTCCTGGCTTCCTTCCCATACTCAACACCAAGTGTACCCGAAGGCACGTTAACGGCCATACTCAAGTACTCCAGCCCCGCTGGAGGTGGTGAAAATACTTATATCAGGGTGTCAGGGAACCGTGTGTATATAACCTCTCTTCATATAAACATTTCATAGCTTTCTTTTTACTCTCCTGAAATGATATCTGCTTCACATATAATTTTTTTAATTTTAAAAATGCCCAAATTTTGACCTAAAAGAGTAATAAATGGAAAGCAATTTACACTAAAATAAAGTATGTTTCAGTCGGTAAACACTCAGGTACAACTCTCCCAGAAGGCAGAATGTGGTAGTCAAAGTTTTATCTATGTAGAATAAATCAACTGGGATTTAAAAGAAGACGGTATGATCCCGAACGCTGCTGGCACTCTTTCCTAGGGGATACCCTGAAAGAAGGACAAGTACATTCATCTGTGTTCCCCTATATAGAACCATATTGAATACAGAAGCACAAATGTGCACGGATGTGTGATGCACACTACTCGAATATCATCAAGGGCATTATAGCCAGTGAGGACGGTTTCCCAGGAGGGAACTACTCTTGTTAAGATTCCAGAAAAAACAACTATAATCTTCCTTCGGTGAACTGGTTAGTCACATGCCTGAGAACTTCAGACCACTTCAGAACCAGACAGAGCAGACAAAAACAACTGGGGAGTTGGAATCAGGTTCCAGGCTCCACGAATTATGTATCGGTGTTTCCCCACACTGTCCGGCAGGACATTCCAACATCACGGGAGCTGTTCTCTGTGGTATGGATGGCCCCATGCACTTCAGGACCCTTGGGGTCCTTAGCTCCTTCCCATCAGGAACTGCCCTGTGAATTCCCCAGTGTTCCCAAGCTACAAGACAGCATCCCTGGGGATCACTGATCTCTCTTATTCTGTAACTCCAGCTCTGAATTCTTCTCTGAAATCATGGCAGGCAGCTAAAGAATACTCCTGACATCCCAAATGAGTATTAGCAGTTGGACAAATACCAATGAAAACCCTTCACATTGTCTCAAAATAAATCTTTCTTCAAATCACACACGAGTATCAAGTTTATTCTTTAATTTTCTAAGCAGTACATGCTAATTAGCCTGAATTTTGAATTGCACAGTGAAATCTCTAGCCCAGTGCACTGAAAAACAGTAATTTCAAATCTCTGGTTCTTCATAATCATTCTTCCTGATCCCAAAGCAATTTCTCATTCCCTTCCAAATTTCTTTTTAAAACCCAATCCCATTATTTATGTATGCAGAAGTAAGAGGTAGGGGCACTCCAATCCCTCCATGCATTTCTTTGGGTAATATCTCAGGAGGTCAACATTAAAAAGAAGACAAGCGTAGGGGTGTCACCATGCCCTGATGACTACCAGGAAGAGAAGTGCCTCTTTGCTGGTAACCATCACACTGGGGAGTTTTGTCAGCCAATGCTCTTCTTTACCTCTGTCATCTGGGAAACCCGCTGCCAGAAAGAAACCAGATTTTCTTAGCAAGGAGGTGTTCTCATGTCTCTCTTGCATCAACAAAAGTCACAATAAATTGTTTAACTTTTTCTTTTTCTTTTTTTCCCCTGTCCTATGGCCAAATTGACCTTTGTTGGGTGTAGGAGTCTCAACACATGAAAAAATTCACATTACCACCACCAAATCCAGGACACAGGTCAGTTCCATCATCCCCCTAAAAAAAGTTTTCTCCTTTATCCCTTTAGAGACACACCTGCCCTCCACCCCAACACCCTGGTGTACACAGATATTCTCCATCACTGTACTTTTGGCTTTTAAAGAATGTCACGTAAATGCAATCAAACAGTTCGTACCCTTTGAGACTAGTATTTTCCACCGAGCCTAATGCCTTTGAGATCGTTCCAAGTGGCAACGTGTATCAATCAACCGTCCTTTCCATTTACTGCTGCACAATATTCCATGACATGGACGTACCAGATTGTTTATTCACCTCCTGAAAAACATTCCGGTCGTTTCCAGTTGGGGCAACTAGGAACAGAGCTGCCATAAATGTTTACACCCAGATGTTATGTGAACGTAAGGACAGACACCGAGGAGTATGACTGCTGGGTCATTATGGTAAACCTATGTTTAAATTTATTTTTTTTAAACGGCCAAGCTGTTTCCAGAACAGCTTTCCTACTTCACGTTCTCACCAACACTGTACAAGCATTCCAGTCGCTCCACATCCTTGCCAACACTTGGTACTATCAGAGATTTTTTTTTCATTTTAGAATTCCAACAGGAGTATTACAGTATCTCTGTGTAGTTTTGATTTGCGTTTCTCAAAGCCCTGAGCTCATGACCAGAGTCAGACACTCAAATGACTGAGGCACCCAAGCGCCCCCATACAGCAGAAGTTTTTAACTTTCATGAAATCAGATTTACCAGTCTGCTTTCTGGTCTCACCTCTACAAACGTTGTCTAACCTCAGGTCATGAAGATTTTGTCCCACATTTTGTTCTAGAAGTTTCATAATCTTATGTCTTATATTTAGAGCTGTGACACATATTGAGTTATTTTTATGTAATTTTTGTTTTGAAAACCACTTTCAAGGTTTTGCACATGGCTATCCTATTCGGAACAAAGCAATTTCCTCTTTGGTAAAGTAAAAGCTGAACTCCTGAGGGTCTCAGACAGAACTCACATCCAGAGGTCATCTTTCTTTCACTCCTATAAGACAAGTATGCCCTCTTTGCACAAAAAGATTTGTATCTTTTTAAAAAGCTTTGTTTATAAGAACAAGGTGACTGTGAAGAGTTCAAATGTGCAGCCCTCAAACCTCTTACCCATTTCTGCTCAACAGGAGACCAAGGCTACCTTCTTGGATGGTCTGAACCCAGAATTTACCTTTCCTTGTTGATTTATAACTCATCAAGCAATTTCCTTCCAGGTTGGTCATGGCAGATTATGCCCTTTCTGATGACTTCTGAAGTGTCTCCACCATCACGCACACCTACCATGAAGGACCCAACAGCCATGAGCCTTGGAGACCTTCACAGCTTGCTTCATCTCTCCTTTCTCTCCCAAACTCAGCCTTCCAGGGAACGCACAAGATACTACCAGGCATCTAACATTCACTGGCTAACACACAAAGATGCAGCACTTTTTCTCAGCAGGATCAAACTCTTCCTGGTTCCACACAGACACAACAAGGTGGTAAGGTCCATGACACGACCTCAAACACGGGTACCACCACAGCAGCCCTCCACAGACCAGCAGACTAAAGGCTGAGGTTGAGATGACCATGGACAGACGCGTTTCCACCCAAGTCCGTGAACAGAAGGAAGAGCCTCAGATGCCAGGTGTCCCAAGAGAACTTCTCAGGAGGGGTGCTGGGTGCTGGCGGGGCCGATCCGCAGAGCCACCAGCGACCACAGAACAGGTGGAGTGAGAACTGGAGCGCGTGCATGAGTCCCATTGAGTGCAAACTTGTGAAGCGCTGAGGGGAGCAGTACTGGGGCACCACCGTGTAACAAATGAGCCCAGTCGCTGGTGCTCACGGATCCTGCGGCAAGAGTTCCCACAGGCACGGGGACTGGCATGGCTCTCTGGGCCTTGGCAGGGAGACTCCAAGGCTTGGGGGGGTAACCCGTGGCGGGCGTCCTCACAGCATGAAGGCCGTCAGTCCGTGGTGGCTCAGGTTCCCAAGGGCTTTGTGTCAGACAATATGCTGGCCACTGCACAGCCTTTTGAGACTCAGCCTTGGAAGAGGAGACCAGACCCCACACTCAGCGGGAGACTTGTCAAAGAAACAGAAGTTCTATTTAAAACCACCATAGCTGCCTAACCCGCAGGTGTCTGAGAAGCCCCTGGACACATGCCTCAGGGTTTCTGGGAAGGGAAGAAGATTCCCTGTGATCAGTCTGGCCCCAGGGACCACCCTCAGCATCTAGAAATCTCTTCATTTTCTGCCTGAAGAATGGCTGGTAAAGGATTTTTAACGCAGGGAGTTCTCTCTGTTATCTCTCTTACAGCTGTGTAGCTGCCTATTTCTCAAGAGTCTGCTACCAAACACCTGAAAGATAAATCATTACTTGCCGCTAACTTGACAACAGCTCTATTTTCAAAAGTAACTAGTCCAGCTATTTCCAAGGCTGAGACTTCCATCAAGGGGCCTGTGTAGGCCTACTCCCTCTCCAGCTCGCCCCGGAACTCACTGGAATCACATCACCTGACTTGTTATGATCAAATGTAATTAATCTCTTTCGTCCCATACGGAGGAGGCACGTGCCTCAGCTGAGTGCACGAGCACCCACGGCCTCATGGACAGACGGTGCACAGCCTCTGATCCGCTCCCCGGGCAGCCGAGGTGAGGCCCCCATCCCAGGAGGTGCGTCAGCTAGAAGCAGCACTTCGTAACTGATCATCACTGTAATTATCTAATCAAGAAAATACCATCAAGCTCGGCCACCCTAGCCAAAGTCTATCAATCCCTCTCCCTTCTTCCCCTCTCCTCCTCTCTCTGCTACCTAGTCCCTCCCCCTCCCACTCTGTCCTCCTGTCTATCTCATTTCACATACAGCACAGTCTTTCCCATGTCACATCTCTGCTTATTTAATTTTTGCTGCTTCCACAGAACCGGTCTCTGATGGAAACTCCTCTTTGTTGCAGCAGGAGGCAGAGGAAAGACACTTCCGATGCCTTCTCCTCTCTCTGATTCATTCTGTTGAAAATGCAGGGTGAGTGTCAGGAGTCTGACATCAATTTCCAGCCCAGTTCCATCCAACTCAGGGGCAGTCAGCCGGGGAGAGAGCCGAGCATCGCCCCTGCTGCCCACACCTGAACACGGCACCAGGGGAGGGTTTTGCTTTTTGTTTTTTTCAAAAAAACCACATCAGCTGATCTTCTGCTGTGATTTCTTTTGTACATTGTGTTCTGACACAAGTCCTCCAGCCTATCAGATCTTCCTCACCTGTCACATCACTATATAGAAGTGAGCCGAGTGTGATAAATCTCCCACGTGCAAAGATTTCCTCTCCCCTTTCCATCGCTCCGCAGCAAATACAATGAGCCCTGACACACCGTCTCACCGAGAGCCTATAAATTTTTTTCAAAAGGAAAAGAACACTCACTGTGTATTTGGACAAGAAAACCAAGTCAAAACGGACCATGATAATAATCTTGAATAACAAGCTTTAAATGTCCATATCCCACTACGCTCCTGAATCCAACAGCCTTTGCCTTATAAACACTGAATGTCACTTTCCCAGGAGGAATGAGCAACCAGAGTGGGCTCCCACGTGGACAGCTTTTGCAGAATAGCCCTCGTCTCTCACACCCAACCTCCTCTAGCCCGTCCGTGTTGGGGTATCTGCCTAAAACATCACCCATCTACTCCTAGTCCCCATGCTGCAGCCGACCCTGAGAGCTCACCATCCAGCCTCATGCTTCTACTTCTCAGATGAAGTGACTAAGATCTGCAAGGCACAGTTTCCACTCCATGTTTGACCCACATGCATCTTGAGGCAGAGGCACACAGAATAGTTACAGCTCCTCCGGAAACCACGGGTTTGCACTTCATTCTGTTTCTTTCAAGTTTTTCCAATGAATGTACTAAGGTAAGGAAGAGGAGCTAAGAAGGCATTGAGTCTACATCCAGTGACTGAGAAGGATGGTACAGATATCCTTAGTGAGACAACAATGGTGTTCATGTCACTGGGCGAAGGGATACCCAGAGGGCTTCAGAACAAGATACCTGGGTACATGTGAGGGCATCTCCAGAAGTAATTAGCATTTGACTGGTGAACCGAACAAAGAAGATTCTTTTACCAGTGCTGGTGGGCAGGTAGCATCCCATCCACTTAGGTCCTGAGCAGAACAAAAAGCGCAGAGGAAGAGCAAATCTGCTCTCTGTGCAAGCTGGGACTACCTATCTCCTCCTGCCCTCAGACATCGCTGCTCCTGCTTCTTGGACCTTCAGACGCAGATTTGGGACTCAGACCATCAGCCCCCAGTTCTCAGGCTTTGGACTGCGGCTCTCCTGGTCCCCAGCCTCAACACACAGTTCATGGGACTCCTCAGCCTCCATAACCCTGTGAGCCAGTTCCTACAGAAAATCTGCTTTTATAGCCATCTCTCCATCTACATCCATCCTATTCTCCATCCTGTTCATCCATCCTGTTCTCCGGAGAACCCCAGAGTTTACCCGGGGGAAGACAAGATAAAAGGGACGTAAAACAGCGTGCATTCACAGTAATGGTAAGGGACAGTGCTACTGCTGGTGCTTATTCCTTAACAGTTGCTTTAACCGGGGAAGAAAGGAATAAAAACAAGGTGAGGAACCTCCCATAAGTTGGCTATTTTTTTCTAAAATTTTATGTATTTGACAGAGAGAAACACAGCCAGAGAGGGAACATAAGCAGGGGGAGTGAGAGAGGGAGAAGCAGACTTCCCTCCGAGCAGAGAGCCTGATACGGGGCTCGATCCCGGGACTCGGGGACCATGACCCGAACTGAAGACAGACGGTTAATGACTGAGCCACCCTGACACCCCAAGTTCGCTGTTTATATTAAACTAACATATACTTATTTGTCCTCATAAAAGAAAAGGATGTTTGATAAATTTTAATGACTTTCACTCCCCTCTGCTTATAAAATGCTTTTATGAAAAGCCCAACCAAAAACAAGTCCAATGGGCCATTCGCTTTAATTCGCCTCGGCAAAAAAAGAAGTGTTTCATTAAAACGTGGGTATTTCTGGGAAGGTGCATCACAAAAATGCAGAAACACACAAATGGAGAACCGAGGAACCCTGGTGTCACCGCTCACAGTGCCATGTCCCACTTCCGTCTCTGGGAAGCCTCAGTAACTCCCTGAGCCTAAGAGAAATAACTTCCTCCGTCCACACCTTAGCTTTGTGATTTCCTATCCACTTGCAACAGGGAAAATAGAAAAAAGGCACCAACAAAAAAAATATGGAAAGAACAATTTGAATATCTTTCTAGAGTACGCATTATATCCAATAACGCTTGCAGGGCTTACTGTAATGCCTGGTACACAGTGATGCCTACCTACTCAGTGCCTGTGGGCACCGGTGGGCACTTCCCCTGTGGGGAAGAGGACTCTGGAGGGTTTCCAATGCATGGCTGGCCGGAGTTCTGAGGGTCACAGTGTCCTCAGAGTCTTGTTGTAAGACATTGTGAATATCTCTGCCGAGGGGGACACTGGCAAACTGAATGCTGTGCATCGCTACAGCCCGGGCCGCTTCTAGAAACTTCTCTACAGTAACTTTCCTTCCATGCAATAAGAGAAAAAGATATGTCCTTTCCCTTCCTGGACCTTCCTTCCTTCTTTCCCTCCCGTCTTATTTTTTCTTTCTTTTGTTGTAACCTCAGCTTCCTTGAAGACTGACAGAAACACAGGTAGGAGAGAAGCAAGGAGCAGCTGTAGAGCACATGAGCAGGGAAAGCACTGACCTGCACACGTCACAGCTGACTTGGGAAATGCTTCTCGTTGCTGAAGACCTCGAAGACCTCGTTGCTGAGTGGTCCTGACAAAGGGATTAGGAGGAACTCTTGGTGCATCCTTCCACCAGGCTGCCCTTGGAGCCTGAGGCCTCATGGTTTACGTCCAGCAACAACACCTTTAATTGCCGACAACGGGATCAAATCGTCAAATACTGACCTAGAAGGAAAAAGTCATGCGCGTCCCGCACATGCCCAGTGGCTCACTATCACAGCTACCTGCCCAGGTAACCGGACGGAGACTCCTCCTAAAATCTCCGGGCCTCGCTCCCACCTTTTACAAAGACAGAACCAGAACCAGCCAGAAACTGGACCCTGGGACCCGGCACAGGGCTTGCGCTATGGGCTGCCTCGCATTTTCACAGTAGCTGGGCTTTTTCATTAGCTCCCTCTCAAACCTAACAACGTTGCTTGTATAAGTTAGTTTAACCTAAGAACGTTGCTTTCTCTCAAACAAAACTCCTGTTTGGAATCACTTCCCTCTCTTGACTGTACCAAAGCAGGATCAGAGAATAACACAGAAGCGCCATTAAAGTCCCACAACCAGGCTGCACCATGTGTTCCCAATCTCGTGCAGACCATAAAATCGTGCTGCTCCTGAGAAACATGACCCAGATGACAGTGACTTGAAGTCAGAGCATTGTTCTGTTGGGGGCAGGATAAAAGGGTTTTCCATAGCTCTTCAAAAATACAGCGATACTGTTCAGCTAGGCCTAAGAAGTACCGTCCCGAGGCAAGTGCTTCTGGGCTGACCTGCAGAATTCCGCTTCACTTGCTGACCACCCCACTGAGCCCTGCACTACATCACGCATCTGGGAAGTGCCAGGGACGCAGGAAGCAAAATCTAGAACCTGCCTTCAGGGAATTTACCAACAGAGATAAGCAGACAGGGGGCACCTGGCTCAGTCAGTTAAGCGTCTGCCTTCAGCTCAGGTCATGGTCCCAGGGTCCTGGAATCGAGTCCCACACATTGGGCTTCCTGCTCAGAGGGAAGTCTGCTTCTCCCTCTGCCTGCCGTACCCCCTGCTTGTGCTTTCTCTCTGTCAAATAAATAGATATTTAAAAAAAAAACAAACAAACAAAAAGAAAGAAAGAGAGGGAGGGAGGAAGGGGGTGGGAGGGAAAGAGGGAGGGAGAGAGGAAAGAAGGAAGAAGAAAAGAAAAGAAAAGAAAAGAAAAGAAAAGAAAAGAAAAGAAAAAATAAAGGAAGAACACAGATAAAAACTGAGAACTAAGTAGAAGGTTACCATAAGCTATGGTGGGTGTGGAGCTGGGGGCCAGAGGAAGAGGGAGTAAGGATTTAATAGGGACAGAGTTCTAGCATGGAAAGATGAGAAAGTTCTAGATGGTGGTGATGGTTGCACAGCAATGTGAACGAACTTGGTGCCACCAAACTACAACCTCAGAAATGATCCAAATGGTAAACTTTATGTGATGTATACTTTACAATAAAAAAAAATCACAAAAATGAAAATATAACCCAATGTCTTGCAATCCAACTATACTGCATTGTCTTAGGAGGCATGAAATAAAACACAACTTGGGGCGCCCCGATGGCTCAGTCAGTTAAGCATCTGACTCTTGGTTTCAGCCCAGGTAGTGATCTCGGGGTCCTGAGATGGAACCCCACGTTGGGCTCTACACTCAGCGTGAAGTCTGCTTGACATTCGCTCCCTCTCCCTCTGCCCGTCCTGCTCATGCTCTTCCCCTCTGTCTCTCCATCCCCCCTCTCTCTGTCTAAAATAAATTAATTAAAAAAAAATCTGTAGCTTAGCGTGAAAGCTGTAAGCAGCATTACCCGCTAACCATACGTGCCACACACTTCTGGATGTAGCCTGCCTTCCCAGTTGCTGCAAAGAATTTGCACAACCAAACTTCATATAAACATCTCCTCTTTTCTCAAAAAAGGAACAGCCTGGAAAGCATGTTCAGGAATGTAGAGATCTATATCCACGGCATAGAATATTCCACATCCCCTTAGAAAGGGAATCCCTTCGCTCTGGTGTGGAGGACGTGTGGTATCCTACAAATGAGCTCAATTTGTGTCCAAATCAGAAATAACGCTCTTAGTAGATTAGGCAAGATGCAGTACATCCTCTGTACTAGGAACTAACAAAGGCTTAAGCCTGAAAGTGACTGGCCAGTGACTGTCTACTACAACCTTCCATGGTGGTTCTCTTAGTTACTACGTCTGTAGCCAAAGCATTTTCGGCCATCGTGCTTTATAGCACGATGCATAACTAGGGCTTTTTTAAGAGCCCCTCAATCACTACAAAGAAAACACCTCAAAGGAAAACAAACATTTCCTTAAGGAGTATTGCACCTGCTCGTGTGAAATATCAGGCCAACATATAGGGAAATTAAAGTACTTAATCCAACCCACCTTAATTCACTCAGTTCCAACAGTTGTAAAAATCCTAAATCGTTTGCAAATGAAATATTGCCTTGAAAGAGTAAATGTATAAAATGTGCTCATGGAGTCATTAGATTAGTCTATTTCCCTGCATAATTATGTTTTACTTCTCTCCTCGCTAATTTCTTTGCACTAGAATTAGCCAGAATTCTATTTGAATACAAAGCAGTTCCTGGCTCATGACAAGAGTTTTACAAAGAGGAAAAGCACAGAGCTGAACACAAGCATGACCAGCCTAGCCAGGGAAAGTCCCATCAATGCTCGGTGGCCGCAAGGGCAGAGCCACGACCCACGCTTCGAAACCACTTTGGGAGAATACTGTGGTTTATTCTGCCTTGCGTTATATCGGCAAATTAAAACGGTGGTGCCATTAGGCAGGAAAGTGAGGGATAGCTAGAAATCAGATGGGAAGACCTACCAGGAGAGTGGCGATCAAATGAAAAGAGGCAGTCAAGGGAAGGCGTCACGGAATGAGAAATGTAATCATTCACGGCAAGTATCCAGGAAGAGACCCCTGAATTAGGTGACAGGAGGGTTTCTGAGACCTGAAATTGCACCATTACAACAGGGGACAGAAGCCGGGGGTCTCAGGATGGACGGGGTGGGAAGGACAGGGAGACAGAGAATATCAGATGAGAAAAACTCCAGGAACCAAAAAAGACCACGCACTGTGGGCGCCAACTGCTTGCAATGCCGGTCTTAAGAGCGCTTTCTCTATCCAGTTCAATGAATCCAGCGAAAAAGAGAAGAGTCCCGTTTCTTCTCTGCTGATAATGTGCACCGGAACAACATGTATGATCAGGTAACATGAGCACTGATGCAGAGAGGCAGCCTCTCTGTTTCGTTAACATATAGTTTATCGGAAACCTTGCAAATATCCCAAATGCCTCAAGCATCCTGTAGTGTGGGTCCCCAGGATGAAGCCCAAGGATAGAAAACGTAGACTGTCTGCTTTCAGGAGAAGAGGTTTCTTTGCCCGGGCATCTTCTATTCTGTTTTAAGGTCCAGGTTCCCGGACCCTCAGAGCCCCAGCATACCCTCCGGCGTGACGGGGTCCCCAAACCTACCCCACGGACAGGGGTGGTGGCTCCGAGGATCCCAATTACTCGGGTGTTCAGTCCATTGCAGGCTCTAATCTTGCAACCCCTTCTGGAATACAAACCCTCGCCAGCCCGGAACCCCACACCGTGGCATCACGTAGCTCTACTGACCTGAGCTGAAGGCAGATGCCTAACAACTGAGCCACCCAGGCTCCCCGAAATTACCTGTTCTTAAGATGCTGACATCTTCTCCCTTCTCCTGCTTGAGCTCTACGCACCCCCTCTCTAGAATAAAATAAATAACATTTTTAATAGTTAAGCCTCTGACTCTTAATTTCAGCTCAGGTCATGATCTCAGCGTCATGAGGTGAAGCCCCACACCGGGCTCTGAGCTCAGTGAGGAGTCTGCTTGAGATTCTCTCTCTCCCTCTCCCTCCACCTGGACCTCCACATCCCGCCCCTGCTTGCCCTTTCTCTAAAAAAAACAAAAAGAAAAAAGAAAAAGAAAAAAGAAGAGACAAAAAAAAAAAAGAAGAAGAAGAAGAAGTGGGTTGATTAAAAAATAATAATACTTTCACAAGGTCACTGGGACAGAGCTACAAGGATTCTTTAATTGGTCTAGTAGATGAATAAAATGCATTCAAGGAACCAGGAGCACTGAGTGCAGCCAAAGGCCTGTTTCGAAGCCTCTTTCCTGCAAAGCTAACTTCTGGACACATGACAACTCCACATTTCCCACTCCTGAAAATGTCTCTAAAGGAAAGCAATAAAAAGAACGACCTCTGGGGGCACCTGGCTGGCTCAGGCAGTGAATCAGGACTCTTGATCTCAGGGTCATGAGTTTGAGCCCCACTGTGGGCATAGAATCTACTTGAAAAATAAATAAATA
This sequence comes from Spilogale gracilis, assembly GCA_004023965.1. Lineage (NCBI taxonomy): Eukaryota > Metazoa > Chordata > Mammalia > Carnivora > Mephitidae > Spilogale > Spilogale gracilis. The sequence goes on from PITA01023630.1 coordinate 24,701, forward strand.
AATAAATAAATAAATAAATAAATAAATAAATAAATAAATAAACAAATAAATAAATAAATAAATAAATAAAAATACAATACAATAAAATAAAATAGTAGTAACCACCATACTAACACATAACCAATTCACACTAGATGTTGAAAGTTCATCCCAAGACAATGTCTGAACTTCTTCAGGTCTTACTGCTACCTTTGCTCACTGCAGAAAGAGAGCCGAAAAGCTCCGATCACGTACAATAGGATTACTGTTAACGTTTCAGGACATCTGAAAATGCAAACCATGGAAACTCTATGGCTATTTGGTAACAAAGCCACTTTAACCATAAAAGTTTAACTCAAAACCACCACATTTAAATCTGATGTTCATTCTGGGTCTCCCAATGAAAGAAAAATGCAAATTCTCTGTTCTTTACTCATCCTAAAATATAATAAAAACAGCATTCCTTTTGTTTTGGGTTCTGGGGGTAGCAGGGAGGTGATGATCTGATTTTAATTTTTACTAATCCAAAAATTTCAAGGAAATAGACTTCATTTCATTTCCAAAAGAAGAATACTTTCAAACCAATATTTGGTTCTACTTTGTAAAAACCATTTTGTAAATAAACAAAAAGTCTTTCAATCCCACAACTTCTCAGTTATTCTGTACAAGCTCATGCAGAATTATGCATCAGAGACACTTACTAAAATACTTACAAATGACATGATAATGAAGTCTAGGCTTTGCTTCTCAACAGTACAGGCGGGGAAATGGGTGGGACTACTGATATATAAGGCTGGCTTTGCAATGATCAAGGTGGGGCAATGGGCAGATGGAGGGGGGTCATCATGTAGCCATCTACTTTGGGGTATGATGAAATTTCCCACAATAAAAGAGTTTTAAAAACAGATCAGAAGGGTATTTTGACATTCATTAGGAAAAGGGAAAGCCGCAAACCACAGCAAGGAATGACTAGAGCTCCAGATTTTAGCAGAATGTGCCAACACAGAGTTGAGAAGTTGACGACTTTGAGCATTAATTATCTTTGTCTTCTTAAGCCTACCTGGTCCACAGCTCACTGTCTCATTAAAATGGATTTACCACATGTTCAGTGTGGAGGTAACAAGGCCTCCCAAGGGAAGAACCTCAAAAACTAACAGCCAATTGATACTAATCTAAAAGGGATTCCACACAGATCAGTTTATGACACAAAAACTACAAAAATCATGTATTCGGATCATATTTATTAACCTACTACCAACATGATATGGGCTCACAGTTAAATGTACATGATTGAACAAATTTCACTTGCATAGGGAGTGGAATGGGGAAATCAGAATGCCCTTCTAGAATATTCTGAAGGGAGTGAGAGTCTACAAGATTAAATTATTGATAGGAATAAGTCTTCCAATCAAAAAAAAAAAACAACATGTAATTGTATATACCTAACTTCCATTTTAAGAAAAAGTAATCAATACTGTCTTATTTCCTCTGTTTTCTCCTAAACTATCAGGAAACGATTGCTTCAAAGACCCAAGACATAAACAACTCTAATACAAATTAAAAATAAAAGCAACATTACCAATAATAAAATGTCTTTGGAAGAATTCTCTTAGCCTTTATTGGGGAAAAGGAGGAGAGATATGCATCGGGGTAAAAAAACAAAACAAAACAAAACAAAACAAAACAAAAAGACATGGTGCCAGGAATCTTCCTACATAAGAAAAACCAACACTGATTTAGGCAGAATGAGTTTATAATTCTGATTTAGACAGATACCATTAAGGCCACAGGGGCGTTCAGGTGAAGGGGCAGAAAATGTGACTCTACATCCACAACTCCTCTAAGCCCTTGGCAGGGTTGTCAAAGCCTCCTGAAAATTCAATAAGATCAAAGGAGAAAATGTCCACTCTTAATAGTATTCTCATCCACTGGCCCAAGTATTATCAATTAGTCAACAGCTCGTGGTGCAACCCCTGTGCTATGTGCGCACGGAGGCATCTGTCCCTCATACAGAAGAGGGGAAATGCTCTGTCACCTTACCTCTCTAATGTTCTAGTCTTAGGCATTTTTGCCTTTTTGGGTCAGGAACATGAGACCAGCATGTGCATGTGACACCTTGAAAGAAAAGAGGCATAAAGAAAGTTCTTCTTTGGCTGTTTCATCTGTAATTCAAAATTAAATTTTCTATGAGCTCTGGCACATGGATAAGACGATAGGAGAAGGGTCTAAAGGGATCTCAGGCAATTAGTTGCAAAAGGGGCCCCACAGGGAAAGAGATGGAACACAGGAGAGGGCTGCACAGGCAGACAGAGCCAGGAGGCCCTCAGAAACAAAATCGCCCCAGCGAGAGCCGGAAAGTGGAGAATTCCACAACCCCGTCCATGAAGACTGGGCCAACTTCAAAAGATGATTTCCGGATTCTAGAGCGTGCAGGTTCAAAAGACCTTTCTAAAAGTCAGAGTCCCTTCAAGATCACTCTACGTAGACCAAAATAAGAAAAGCAAAGCTTAACATTAAGTAATATTCCAAAAATCTTTTTGACATCCTTTATCATTCTGTGGCCAAGCCTACAGCCGCCAAATGATGGAGATCAACAAGGACCCTGTCATCAATCCCGAAGACCTGGAGGTCCGAGCTTGCCCTCTCCACTCATCCATCAGCCATGCCAGCCAAATGTGGTACTCAATCTTTGCATTAATGGCACTCAACCTCCCCCGGTTTCTTACAAGGAATCACAAGAAACAACCGGAATGTAATCCAGTCAGGGTGGAAGCCTCATCCACACAGTTTACAATTCTAGTTCTAGCACGGAGAAGCGGTATCATTAAAACCACTGACACTACTGAGATCAGAATGAACTGCCACCACCCAGCTGAGCACTAAACTCTTACCATGTTTGAGGCGAGAATAAAGGCATCAAATACCTGAACTCTCTTGTCTTCACATCTCAAATTCCCTCGTTCTTACCTCAACACGAAGGTCCCAAATGGCCAGAGATGCTGGCCTAATTTTGAGCTTCATATTTGTACACATTACAGAATATATATCCTATAACCTTCGCCTTTTTCTCTTTGTGCAAAGTAACTCAATCAAAATTACGTAATCAACAGTCTGTGTATAATCTGGTTTTCTTTTTTTTTTCTTTTTTTTTT
>PITA01023631.1:0-27762 GCA_004023965.1 Spilogale gracilis
GGTTCTGGAGAGGTATAAATATACCATGGTCAATGATAATTACCATATTCATGCATGAGTGTTGAATTCAATGAGCATAGCTCTGTGGGAACACCTCCTAAGGACAAGAAATGGTTGTAATCAAAATTCACTATATAGATGAATATAGATTTAAGGATTTACTTTCCTTAAATGAGTCCTATGTATTATAGGATTAATTTCTTAGAGATCTTTTTTTTTAAAGATTTTATTTATTTGACAGAGAGAAATACAGCCAGAGAGGGAACACAAGCAGGGGGAGTGAGAGAGGGAGAAGCAAGCTTCCTGCCAAGCAGGGAGTCTGATGTGGGACTCGATCCTGGGTCTCCAGGATCATGACCTGAGCCGAAGGCAGTCGCTTAACCAACTGAGCCACCCAGGCGCCCTTACAGATCTGTTTTGATTAGGTCCTCTTAGTTTTTGATCCAGGTCCTCTTAGTTTTACTGCAGATTCCCTCAGGAAATTGAATAACACTGAGTATTATCCATTATTATTTTGTTTCTCTATCCACCAAAATGAAAAAATAAGCCACAACAAATCAAGACTACTTTTTTGGAATTTTTCTTAATTCTAAGAAAAGGATTTTTGCTAATATCAATATGGATTTAATTGGATCCGGTCTAATGCATGTAGTAATCAAAGTAGCCCAAGATTATTTTTATATGTTTTTCTTATGTGATATTTTAGATCTCTGTGTCTTTCTACAACCTAAATACAATAAAATATAATTGGAAGATGTGTTCTTTGAGGTAAACACAGATTGAGACTAAGCAACAGGTCAGTTGTCTCATGAAGACAGCAAAATCTTCACTTTGTCATAACTATACATAGGGCTCATTTGGTTTTACCACAGTCCTAGAGCAAGAGTTTCTTTCCTTTCAAGGGTACAAAATGTGATTGTTAATTAGAATAAATTGGGTCATATGAGTCTTGAACATTCTCCTGAAAGTCCTCATTTGAGAAGTCTGAGTGAGATGAGGGAACACTTAGAATTCTGTAGTTCTTTGAAAATCTGAAATTATGAACCATTGAATTTTTTTCCTATCTCTCTCGGGGAATATCTCAGGTCTGGGTATTACTTAGGAGAGACTTGAGAATCTCTAAGGCTAGAGTTGTATTGGATGAATAAAAATTCCAAGCAAGGAAGCTTCAATGAACCAATCAACCAGTCAACATAAAACTGGTCAAACTCCAGAGCAGAGGTATCTCCAACAATCTTTACTCCTTAATGAGACAAAGGTACAAATATTTGATAATAAAAGGATCCATAAGCCATTATAGGACTTTATGTTTTTTGATATTTTTCCATTTTACTGATTTCAGACAATGCAACTTGTTTGTTACCATTACCTTTAAAATCTCCCCTTCCCAGTAGCTCATCCATATTCATCTCTCTCATCCAGCAGTTTTTCTCTATAGAGTAAAGGTGGAGGGGCAAAATTATGTCTATTTCTCTTTTCTGTTTCATTCTGCCTGAAGTCTGTGGTCTGAAGTAAACATTTTATTTATCTTTAAGCATTGTGTAAGCAATCTATCTTTAAATGAGGTGAAGACAGCATACATTTTATATAAGAAAAAAGGATTTCTTAGCAAATTTTACCATGTAATCTTAGGCAAGTGATTCAGTCTTTTTAAAATATCTATTTCTTTCTCTACAAGTGAGGACAAATAATAGTACCAACCTTTTGGGGGGTTGTGAGGATTGAAGAGATAAGGCATGTAAGGTACTGTTAAACATCTAAGCTGTGGTACCTAAAAAACACATCCTGAACATTACTACTAATGATCCTAATGGCAATGTATTTCTGAGTAAGTTTTATATATTAAAAAAGGGATAAATTAGTTAGTAGAAACAAACATGGCACACCGACCAAGATACCAGACTATTCATTTTGACAACAGAATGAATAAATTCAGAGGAGACACTGGTCTAACAAAATGAAAGGTCTAATAATATATCTGTGGGGTTGAACTCAGAGGAGGTATAAGTATAATGAATACTTATGAAGTAAATAGATGAAATAAAAAGATTCTGCATGAGTTTCATGTGACAATTTGGGTGAGGAAAATGAAATATATTGAAATGTACTGCCCTTCCTTACTGAATACTTAATATGTGCCTGACACTGTGCTAGGTGTTTTTATCCTATTTGATTTTTTCATTTAATTAATAACCACATTATAAAGTGGATAATGTTTTATTATCATTATATAGTCTCCATTTAATAGATAAAGAAACTTTATTTCTTTAGAAATAAAGAAAATAGATAAAAAATACTTTTTTTCAGAAGTATTAAATATATTCAGGGGCATAGCTAGGAGCAAGAACAGCGCATGTATAAATAAAGGAACAAAATTAAAATAATTTCTTTTTCTTCCAACTTGACAAAAGCATATTTGTGACTACCTAGAAGGCCTGATTCTAATGCAGAATTTTCAAATCACTGAAATTCAATACGAGAACAATACATTGTCCTTGCTAATGTCCCTGTCTCCCCCCTCCACTCCCACCCACCCACTCTTTTCATCCCTGGCTTCATCTCACACATACAGAAATACCCTAGCCTCCATGTCTTAGCATCATCTATTACTCCTGCAAAGAAGCACCGCTTGATCATCCCGCCATCCTAGGGCTTCTGTGTGGTATAACCTTGGGAAAATGGTCTTAGGAAAGATGCTTATGAAGGTCCTGTGAGCAGACTTGGAACCATGGGGATTTGGGGAGTCAGTAGAGTCTACAGTGGGGGAGGAAAGATGGCATAGGCTCTGGGTTAGTGTATGTTGACTGCTCTGCCTATGTTCTTTGCCCTCTGAGGAGAGCTGTGGCACAAGGAAGGCCAGGGTGAGACTTGAGTGGTTCTCAGTGGGAATCCCTCTTGCGGGGGGAATCTGAGTCTAAGAGACGCATTGTCAAAGGCCATTCTGATGGTAGGTTTAAGCATCTAGATGAGTTTGACTCAAAAGCCTGTAGGTTTCCTGCTACTGAACACTGCCTCATTTCCCTCTGCTTTGGCATTGAACTAAGATATTTAGATATTAAGATCTAATATCTAGATACATGGTATACCTCAGTGAATACGTTTATGGAGCTTAAAATCTAGAAGCAGACAGTCAATAAGCAGTAAATGTAAGTAATATACAAGTATATTACAAGGTGATAAAAATCTCTGGAATAAATTAGAGTAATATAATGATAATTGGGAGTGTTAGAATGGGGATGGCAATTTTGAATTGTTGGAGTATGCCTCACTGAGATGACATTTAAGCTGAGACTTGAAGGAAGTGAAAGCTACATTTATAAATAAATGTTCTCATGTTTTTTTCTTTGCAAGGAGACAGAAAAGACAAGGAGGTATGTGATCTTAATTTTATCAGCTATTACAAGCTGAAGACAGTGTGGATTCAACAAGCAGAATATTTTGATGGGGGGAGGTTGAACACTGGAACTCAGGGCTTATCAATGGAGAGGAAGCAACTGGGGTTGTTTCTGCCCTGACTTTAAAAAGAGTTTCTAGTACACAGCTCTTATTATCTCTCTTTCTTGAAGTTTTAGAATTATGACAAAAACTAAGGGTATGACAATGAAGGCAATAAGCAGTGTATATTATTCCAAAGACTGCCAGGATAACAGGGAATAACATGGCTTTCATAGTGTCACAATTAAATCCTCTTTTTGTGCTCACAATACTGTTTTCAAATATGATCTACTGTTATTCACATTAGGTGGCTTTTTGTTCAGTAGTCTGAGCTTTGGTGACCCAAACAGAAGAAGTAAACCACTTACTGGTTCACTCCTTAACACTGGATTTAATGCTCCAGGAGGGGCTGAAGATGGTTCGAGGAAATATGGAAATACTGATAGTTTAGTGTTAAAAGACACTCCAGCAGGTACTGTTAGAGAAAAATGCTTAGGAAGCAAGTGCTTTATTTTGTTTCGGATAACCTGATAATCTTTGCATTATATGCAGCACATAGCCTTAATAATAATAGTGGGGAACAGAAAGGCACTAATTCCAGGACCAATGAGACTGATGAATTCTGTCTTTAGAGAATTTTGGCAAAGCTGTTTACATTAAGTTACATTTTTTCCCCTGATAATTTTTAGTTTCCTTATGCTATCTTTCTTTTTGGTGCTATTATTATAATGATCAATCATGTTTATGATATTTAATTAAAATACTTCCAGGCCCCAAATTTGGTGCAAATTTTATCTACTCATATTTTTGTCTCCAGCTGCAATTTATTCTCTCTTTGGGATTCTGTCCTTAAATTGCATACTCAGTTTTATAAGTAATGTTATAAAACAGGGTTTCTCAACAGTTTGTGGCCTGCTGTTTGGTTTTGTTTGGAAAAAATCAACTTTCTTTAGATGAGGCCTGTTCTCTCTGGTTCTACGTACTTCTCCCAACTGGCCAAGTTTTACTTTACATGCCTGGTCCCCAAATCTCTATAGTTCATACCAGTACAAAAATAGAAGGAGATCCAATGAGGAAAATAACTGTAACATTTTATATTGAAATTTAGTATTTGAGTCCAAGTGATGATACTGAAAGGGAGAAACAGTTTGGAGTATAGGACTGCAGCTGAAATACCAATAACTTCAGGAAGGACACAAGTTTTCTGTATGTCCAGTCATCTATCTTGGGACTCACAAACATAGTATGACTAATAAGTTAATGCAGATATGTTTGCTCTTGTTTACGGTACTGAGTTGTTAATTGTTTTCCCATGTTCTAAAGAACACAGTGAATTTATCTTAAATGGCCCCAATGTTTTAGTTTTCTTATGGAATTCTCAAACCTCATGGTAAATTTGTTGCCAGGTACACCTCTGGTTACACTGTATGGAATTATATATGGAAAGGTATATGGAGGGGAGGAGAAGGATATTTCTGAAATGATAATATAGGCCTAGTTCAAACAATGTGTATAGATTAATTTCTTGTATACTATTAGTGAATACAATTTTGTTTCTGATAGTGATTGTGTTTTTGTATGGCAGAGAAAACCAAGTTAGCAAGTGGTTTTGCCAACAGTATGTCTGGTGGTATTCAATTTGGTGGCACTGCTTCAAATCAAAATGACATTAGTAGGGGGTTCATCTGGCCAAAGTGGATTTGATGTGAATGCAGCAAATGGATTGGTTGGCTCTAATTCTGCTGTCAGTGAAACAGGTATTCTAAGTTGTTTCTTAGTTTCTGCTTTTGACAGAAAAAAATCAGTGAACAAAGCAGGGCAGGTGGTGTTGTTTTGACCTGATTTAGTGTTAGAGAAACTCATGGAAAGGATTTTTAAATTATATTTTATTCTTAAGGGAGCTGTTTATCTTCAACAGAAATCATCAGTTTAAACATTTTAGTGAAGAGGCAGTTAGATTTAATTGTGAAGGAGTTTGGACCTGGAAGGAAGAGACCCAGTTTCTATCCCAAGTCTTTCCTACTAACCTTTGGTGGACTTTGGGAAAGGCACCTAAAGTCTCTTGTTCCCAAATTTTGTCATAAGGAACAGGAGAATTTGGGTCTTATGTTTCTGTACGTTTGAAGTGTTAGTATTTTAAGTTTCATTGCTCATATTTCAACTAGTTTTCTTGAAGAAGGATCTCAGATGTATGAAAGTATGGGTAAATAATATTTTATATTTGGAAATTAAAGTCAGTGAAAGAAGATGAGGTCAATAAAATATGTAAATCTTGCATTTTTTGTGTCAGAGCAATTTATCTTTTTTTTTTAAAATATTTTATTTATTTGACAGAGAGAAACACAGCTAGAGAGGGAACACAAGCATCTTAAAAGATGTGGATGTTGGTGGAAAGAGGAAGAACAGAAAGGAGTTTGTTGGTAAATCCATGGGCTTTGACTCTCATATCAGTGGCTCAGGAATTCTGATCTAGACTTTGTAAAGAAAAAATACAATTAATCACTTACACCTTTGTGTAATTGTTTTTTTGCTGTTGATAACTGTTGAATTTTACATTTGCCTTTAGATTTTGGATTTGGTGGTAGAAAGAAGGGTGAAAAGACTCAGTTCCAACTGACAGAAAAATTAAAATGATTAAAAATAAATCTTAATTAATAAGTTTATTGTAAAATAAAAAGAAATGTATTTTTTAAATATTTTTATTTATTTGACAGTGAGAAACACAGCTAGATGGAAACACAAGCAGGGGGAGTGAGAAAGGGAGAAGCAGGCTTCCTGCCGAGTGGAGAGCCTGATGTGGGGCTCGATCCCGGGTCTCTGGGACCATGACCTGAGCTGAAGGCAGTTGCTTAACCAACTGAGCCACCCAGGTGCCACCAGAGCAATTTATCTTAAAAGATGTGGATGTTGGTGGAAAGAGGAAGAACAGAAAGGAGTTTGTTGGTAAATCCATGGGCTTTGACTCTCATATCAGTGGCTCAGGAATTCTGATCTAGACTTTGTAAAGAAAAAATACAATTAATCACTTACACCTTTGTGTAATTGTTTTTTTGCTGTTGATAACTGTTGAATTTTACATTTGCCTTTAGATTTTGGATTTGGTGGTAGAAAGAAGGGTGAATTTGAATTTGGTCTCGTTAATTCTGGCTCATGTGGAATGGGTATCAGAGGTCTTGAACAAAAAGACTTTGGTGAAAATGAAATAGGCAACATTGGGAAATCAAGTTCCAGCGATCTAATTATGACTCTAGGTTTTGTGTATGAAAAGTAGTCATAAGTTGTATTTAATTATCACTTGGTAATGATTTTTTTTTTAATTTCAGAAGATAATACTAACTGAAGAGGTAGGGCTGGATTTAGAAGGGGTGTCTCTGGAAATTTGGGATTTGGTTTGGGGGCATCTGTTCAAAAGGGTCTTGGCATTGGTAGAGCTGACCAGAGTGAAATGAGCAGCAGAGGATCTGCTGGGGTGAATCAGTGGGTTTTGGATTTGATGCTCATATCTCAGGTATTCCAACTAAGATGCATTCCAGAAAATTTGAAATTAGTTAAAGTAACTAAGAGGTTAAAAAATACATTTCTTGGGGCGCCTGGGTGGCTCAGTTGGTTAAGCAACTGCCTTCGGCTCAGGTCATGATCCCAGAGACCCGGGATTGAGCCCCACATCAGGCTCTCCACTCGGCAGGAAGCCTGCTTCTCCCTTTCTCACTCCCCCTGCTTGTGTTTCCGTCTAGCTGTGTTTCTCACTGTCAAATAAATAAAAATATTTAAAAAATACATTTCTTTTTATTTTACAATAAACTTATTAATTAAGATTTATTTTTAATCATTTTAATTTTTCTGTCAGTTGGAACTGAGTCTTTTGGTTGGGAACTTGGAAAACAGAAGGGCAATGCTGCATTTGGTTTTGGAGCTTCTGGTTTGAGTTCATTTGGTGACAGTGGCATTAATGGTAAAATAAGAATTGAAGGAAATCAAATGAGTCGTTCTGGAGGACACATTCCCAATGACCTAGGTATTGATATCTCATTCGTATGCATAAAAATTTCTGAATCATGAAATGTTTTCAGTACAATCTGTGACATCATTTTATATTCTGCTGGTGATACCAGTTTGAGAAATTGGAATACATTTGTTGGTGAAAGCTCTGGAAAATCAGAAATCAGTGTAGGGGCTTCCGGTCAACAGGGATTTGGAATCAATGAAATTGGAGGGCCTAAAATGAGTGGCAGTGGATCTGCAGGGGCTGGATCCAAGGCTTTGGATCTGATGCTGGTAGCTCACGTATTTCACCCAGTCTTTGTTCCTGAAAAATCAATTGGATTTCAAATATTCATTATTTTATTTGATAATATTTTGAATTTTGTGTTAGTGGGAAGACTTGGATCTTTTGTTTTGGTCTTGAAGGAAAGATGTTTGGAACTGTATTTGCTTTTGGAGATTCTGGTTCAATCACTGTGATGACAATGGTGATAATGGAATAAAATGTACTAGTGAATTTAGTTCCAGTAGTTTAGGTCTTGATGTTTAATTTCTGTGCCCCCCAAATATTTGATCATAAAATTTATTGGAATATGTTCCAATGACAATCATTTTACATTCTGCAGGCAACACCAGTGCAATAATTGGGGATAATTTTGTTGATGGCATATCAGAAAATTTGAGATACGGTTTTGAGAAATTTGGCCAAAAAGAATTTGAAAGCAGTGGATCTGATCAGAGTGATACGAGCAGCAGGGAATCTGATGCCAGTGTTTCAGGTAGTCTAATTTTGGACTCTGCTCAGGTGAAATCTAAATTGATTTGAGCCTTTCATCTGTTATTGTGTTAACATTTTAATTTCTCTGTTAGTGGAAAAGTCCTCACCGTTTGATTTGAGATATGGAGAAAGGAAACGTGAAGCTAAATTTGATTTTGGAGATTCTGGTTCAAATCGATTTGATGACACTGGCCTTAGTGAAAATGTTATAAAAGGTGCTAGAGAATCTAATTTTAGTGGTATGGATGTTGCTAGTTAATAATTTGCTTAAAAATTTCTCAATTATAAAATTTGTTAAATATGTCCTATTGATACACTTTTAATATTCTGGTAGAAGTACCAGTGCAAGAAGTGGTGGTAAGCATGCTGGTGGTAATTTTGAAAATTCAGGAGTGCCTGGGTGAATCAGTTGGTTAAGTGTATGCCTTTGGCTCAGTTTATGATCTCAGGGTCCTAGGATCGAGTCCCATGTCAGGCTCTCTGCTCAGTGGGAAGTCTGCTTCTCCCTCTCTCTCCCTCTCTCTCTCAAATAAATAAGTAAAATCTTTAAAAAAATTTTCAAACTTCAGGATTTGGTGCTTGGTAAAAGGAATTTGGAGGCAGGGGGTTGTTGCGACGAGTAGCAGGATGTATGTTGTTCTGGGTCCATGAATCGCAGGTCCAATGCCCATAACTCAGGCATTCTACTAACCTGGACTCTTGGTGGAATTGAAATGGATTTAAGTTTTTTTAATCATTAAAAAAAATAACATATAAATTTTCCATTAGAGGGAAGGACTTGGTTTTCTAATTTTGAAAATAGAGCAAAGAAGGGTGAAACTCAGGTTTTGGAGACTCTGGTTCAAATCCAATAGCCATAGTGGTAAAGGCTTTGATGGAAACAGAGTAGGTCTTGAAGACTCTAGCTCCAGTGCTCTAGATATTGAAGGTTAATTTCTGTGCCTAGAAAAATTCTGAATGATAGTATGCATTAAAAATAATTTTCGTGACTATCATTTTGTATTCAGCAGGTGGCTCAAGTGCAAGAAATGGGTATGGACATTCTAGTTGGTGTCGCTGATGATTGAGGATCAAATTTGGGGTCATCTGATCAGCAGGGATTTGGAATCAATAAAATTAGGATCAATATGAGAGGCAATGGATTCATGGGGGCTGGATTCTTTAGTCCTGGATCTAATGTCAGTGGCTCAGACATCTTAACCTGGACTCTATTCCCAAGAAATCCAAATTAACTTCTCCCTTCTTTATTTCATTTAATCACATTTTGATTTTCCATTAGGAGAAAATACTTGGTCTTCTGGTTCTGGAAGTGGTGGAGGAAGCAAGGGGGCAGCTGGACTTGGTGGTGGTGCTTCTGGATCAAACGAATTTGGTGAAACTGGCCTTAGTGGTGCAGGTACCACTGTGATACTGGAAAGGATGTTACTGGATCTGGTTCCCATGGCTTGAGACTTGAGATTTATATCTGATGATTAGAAAGTCAGGATTCTAAAATACATTATAAAATAACAATGAAAATCACAAACACTAGTAATGATACAAAAAGGAAGCGAAAATTCTGAAATGATAAACTGTATGCAGATGTGACAAGGGAAAATTCATTTAATGTTTTTTGGCATAGCGTGTGGAATGAGTTTTGTGGCTGTGGTTGTATTGAGGTAGAGTTATTTTTGTTGCCTTTATGCAAAACCGATTTGGAGTTGCAGAAGTTGAAGAGGTGGTTAGAGTAGCAGATAATTTGTTGGATTTTAGCTTTGTATTCTGGATCTGGTCTTGGTAGTTTAAAAATTTTGCAGGTTTATTTCTGATAAGAGTAAATGAGTTCCATCCCTTTTGAAAATCATAAAATTTAATATTTCTATTTAATGGAAACATTAGATTGAATAGTCTATACATTTGTGATACACATTGTTAAATTATACTTATTATGATATGGGAACTATTTTGATGCTGCTAGCAGTATTGGAAAGTCTTGGGAGACACCAGAGTAGATGGCCACAGAACTGTGGGTAGTAAATTCACTTCTCATGATATGGATGATCTGAAAAATATTCAGGTTTCACATTTAGAACTCAACTTTAGGATTGGTACATTTTTAAAAGGTAAAGTCTAACTAGCAAGAGATGTACTGTAGTGCTGACCTAAGTCTGTAATGTTGACCTAAGTCTGGATTGACCATCAGTGAATCTGTTCAAAAAAGGCTTGGTTATACAGAAATAATAATTCTATTTTGGGTTGTTCTTAATCTTTGGACATCAGTTTTGAGGTTAACAGTGCAATGGAAATGGGAAATTTGAAATCACTCATTATTTATGCCACCAATTTTGTTTAAACACAGTTAGTACAAATGGTTTAATAGACACTGAATATCTAAACCCCATATCTGCTGCCCTTAGCGCAAGTATTCAAATTTAGGTTGTATTCCTGAGAAATGTAAGAAGTAGTTGCTTCTCATCTTTCTGTTGTAGAATAGTTGCCATTTTGGGATTTTTCTGTTATTTGGATGTCAACTTTTGACTACTTTAATTTTTTAAAGAGACAGAATTATTAGTATTCTTTCTGGTAGTGTATCTAATGGCAGTGAATCTAGTGGCTTTGAAATGGTAAGTTCTAGATCTGTTGACATTATTATCTCTTGACATCAGACTTATTCAGAAGAACATCTCAGCTCAACTACATTAATGGTTTTCATATTTCCAGTTTTTGTGAGTGCAGACTCCTATGTTTGATTGACATCTAGAAATGTTACCTAGATATTCCAAATGCAAAGCAATTCAAAGTGGGAGTAACTGTGGTTGAAACTGAGATAGGAGACCCTGAACCTTGTTTATGCAAACTTCTCTCTTTTCCTGAATACATTTTAAGGCAATTGATCTGGAATAAGTTAATTTCATGTCAGTTCATTTGATGATGAGGCATTTAATTTTGTTTCTCCCACAGGTTGTTGAGTTGATAATACATTTTTTCTTTTTCAGCTTTACATTGTTCTAAGTCTGCTAGCATTAGCATTGCAGAACTTGGATCCATGGCTCATCCATCAGATTTTAAAAACTTTTTTCATATTTTACTAAATAGAATATATACATTTATGAAACAGCTTAACTATTTTGTATTAAAATAGGTGTCACAGGCTCCTCTGACAACAATGCCTCTGGAACATTGAGTACTCCAGGTAATTTACGTTATGACTTTCAGTGTTTAAAATCTATATAAATGATGCATATGTGTGTTTCTGTGTATGTATATATCTATATATATAATTTTGAAATTTAAATGTTCTGTAGATTATTGATTTATTAGCATGTGATATTATATCTTTTCCATGTTGAGTTGAGCTTCTAAATGCTTCTCTTTGAGTAATAAGATTTAGATAACCAACTGTATATTTTAAACAATTTCATTAATAAGATAGATTAAATTATACTTTAAGGGAACCTAAATAAAACATAATGCAACTTTTCCTTTATCATTTTAGATATATTATTTTTAAATGATTTTATAAATAAATTAAGAGTTCATTTTACTTCCACTTGACCTGAGAAATAAAATACATAAAAATGGCATTGTAAGAAATATTTAAAAATTCTATCAAAATATTGATTTTTGTTTTTATTGTTGCTCTTTTATTCTGCTTGATTTTAGACCTTGTTCTAAGATTTCGTTTAAATTTATTTGGTCACATAAAAGGCTCAATGCATTAGAAATATACAATCATGGAAAGTATCAAGGGATATGAATTTTCCTATTAGGTCAGGAGAATTGAATTCTATTTATACATAGATAATTGACTTGTACGTATTATATAGTAGACTGATTTAGTAAAAATATACCTTGGACCTGTTCAGCTAATGGCTCCCAATAAAAGTATTCTAGCAAATTCTGTTTTTGAAGATCAATATATAGGACTATGGTGGATGCCATATATGTTAATAATGGTACATGACCCAAAATGAATAAGCTCACAATGATTTCTGAAAGTACTATGGCTAATCGTTCAAGAAAAAAATATGGATTTAAGAGATAATCATGGTATACGAACTTGGTAAAGCACAGCTCTCAAGCTCTCATAAAGATAAACCCGTTGATGGCCTTCAGAATCAGCTTTTTTTTTTAAAAGATATTATTTATTTATTTTGACAGAGAGAAACACAACTAGAGAGGTTACACAAGAAGGGGGAATGAGAGAGGGAGAGGCAGGCCTCCTGCCAAGCAGGGAGCCCGACTTGGAGGTGGGACTCCGGAACCATGACCTGAGCCTTAGGCAAACGCTTAACGACTGAGCCACCCAGGTGCCTCCAGAATCAACTTCTAAGTTCCCATGTAGAAGTTCAAATGTCCTATATATTTAAAGTCAATGTATATCATGAAATTTAAGTAATCTGTGCATTTTGTTAAATAGCAAAAGGATCTAATATTCCAGAAGCCATTCCGAAATACTCAGAAGTAAGCCCAATGATTGGTAAGTAAAAATGAATCTGATTTTTATTTATATTTTTATGTTCAAACCAGCCAGTACCTAGTGGAGTTACAAATTAAACAAAATTTGGAAATGGTTTGAAACATTCACCACCGTCTATCTATTTGATCACTGCATTTCTTTTTTTTTTACTTTAAATCTATTTTATTTTTTCAGTGTTCCAAGATTCATTGTTTATGTCCCACACCCAGTGCTCCATGCAATATGTGCCCTCAGTACCCACCACCAGGCACTCCCATCCCCCCACCCCCTTAATGACATCACATTTGTACTATTTTTCCTCAAAGGTTCATATTCACATATATACACGACACATATACACAAACAGATATACACATACATGTACAGATGCAGGTACATAGAAAAATAGCATTCTTTACACTTATTTGATATAAATGATAATCCCCTTGTGCAACATTAGAAAGACTGTCTCTACAGAAAGAAAAACAAGTAGGCAAACAGATCATAACTCCCTCTGTATATACCTTCCCTTAGTAGAGACAATTTCACTTTTCAATAGGAAGCAAGATATTTTATTCATGTTGTATTTGAGCCAGAATAGACAACTTTGTGTATTCCCAAGGATCCAGGTGTTACTTTTAGGGTGTTTTTGCTATATGTGAGAAAGAAAAATACTAATTTGTGGTAGCGACTGTGAGGACAGAGCCGTTCAGTGATATTTTCTCTTGGTGCATTAACATTGAAAAAATAAGAACTAGACACTACATTAATAGTTCTAAATAATTATGAATATTCTACTCTAAATATTTTGTAGGTGAAGCTACTACTTGGGGCAAAGGAATATATAAAGCTTTCAATGGCCGCATCTTTTCCTTTGAGTCTTCCTGCGCATACACTTTCTGTCATCACTGCGTAGAATCTGGAGGAGATTTCAATATTGAGATCAAGCGAAAGAATAATAGTGACTTTGAAAAAATAGCAGTTGAAATCGACAATAATGGGGTCTCTATTTTTGGTGATCACATTCTAGTTAATGAAGAAAGGTAAATGCCACAGTTTTATGGATAAATGCTATAGAAGCTCTTAAAGTAACCAGAGCAAAAAGAAAAAAAAGTTTGAATAGGGAAAAGATGGTACTCTTTTTCTATTTTGGTTTCCATATTGGTATTTATAATAATTTCTTAGACAGAAGTCTGATAGAAGATTTTGTTATATGCAGGATTATTAGATATTATATTTATTCCTATAACAAGGTGGGGAGAAAAAGAGTGGTTCTGTTGTTTAACTATTTTGAGTTTCTAGATTTGGGGCAACATGCGTATTCAACAAATCTGCTAATAGTATATTTCAGTTTTTATTTGTGTATTTATCATTAAATATAAATATGGGACTTTCAATAGATTGAAATTTAGGCAATTATTTTTAGAAGTAGCAATTCATATTTAGAAGGAGTGCCATATTTGAATATTTTCCAGGATAAGAAACTGAGGCATGATATTCTACTTGTGAACATTTCAAATTACTTATCATTTATTTCTTACACTGAACCAATTTCTTCTTTTTTATCTCTCCAAAACCCCAAGGGTTTACTGATTGCTCTTGTAATTTTTTTAAAGATGTTATTAATTTATTTGACAGAGAGAAACACAGCTAGAGAGGGACCACAAGCAGGAGGAGTGAGAGGGAGAAGCAGGCTTCCCTGCTAAGCAGGAAGCCAGATGTGGGGCTTGATCCCAAGACTCCAGATCATGACCTGAGCCGATGGCAGATGCTTAATGACTGAGCCACCCAGGCGCCCTAGTCATTGTTCTTTAAAAGTCTTTCAAATATTGGAAAAACAAAACCATTGTGTCTCCTCTTCTGAAATGAAAGGAAAAAGAAAGCTTTAATTTTTTTAAGAAAGATTTTATCCATTTATCAGAGAGAGAGACAGCAAGAGAGGGAACACAAGCTGGGGAAGTGGGAGAGGGAGAAGCAGGCTTCCCATGCAGCAGAGAGCCCAATATGGGACTCGATCCAGGGACTCCACGATCATGACTCGAGCTGAAGGCCAACACTTAATGACTAAGCCATCCAAGAACCCCAAGCTTTAATATTTATTAGCTAGTATTATATTTATAATACTAAATATAGAACATGAATTATTTAAAAAGTTATAATACTATTTTTTACCATTATATGTACATGTATTTTATACTTTTCAGAGTACAGATACCATATGACAATAAATTGATACATATTAAAAAATATGGAGACCATCATGTCCTGAAAAGCCGTAGAGGAATCCTGTCTTTGATGTGGGAGAAAAATAAACTCTCAGTAAGTCTGGCTCTGATTTTCTTACATTCCTGTGCTTTTTCTTAAAAGAGGCTTGACAGTACATGCCTAAGTAACCAGTTCAGGTAGAAGTGAATATGAACAGACACCGTCATTTGGTTTTGGCAAATTTTGTTTTGAGGTATTTTTAATATTTTATAAACATATACATGTGATTTTTCTTTTTAAAGCTTACTCTTCACAAACAATATCCAACTTGTGGTCTTTGTGGTAACTTCAACAGCACTCCAGGTGAGATTTCAGTGCATTATGTCTAAGAAAACTGCTTCCTGAAAGAAGATTATAAAATGATTACTTATATTTGAATAAATATAACAATAATTTGCATTTATCTAAGGAATGAAAAATTGTTAAAATAAAAAAATTATGTTGTCAATTTAGTTATATTTAGCTTGAAAATAACATATGTGCATAGTGAATATCTTGAACTAAGCATTGTTTTCTTTTTAAGGAGACGACATCAATGAACACATTGCTAATAGTAAAATTCCTAGAGATTGTCCTGAAGCTTTTAGTAAAAGCTATGAAATTTGTGAAGATGGTGTAAAGGTGAGAGATTTATATTTCACCTAGTAGAAAATTTCAGCACTGTTCTTCTTTCTTTCTTTCTTTCTTTCTTTCTTTCTTTCTTTCTTTCTTTCTTTCTTTCTTCTTTCTTTCTCTCTCTCTTTTCTTTTCTCTCTCTTTTCTTTCTCTCTTTTCTTTTCTCTCTTTCTTTCTTTCTCTCTTTCTTTCTCTCTTTCTTTCTCTTTCTCTCTTTCTCTCTCTTTCTTTCTTTCTTTCTTTCTTTCTTTCTTTCTTTCTTTCTTTCTTTCTTTCATTTTTTAAATTATGTTATGTTAGTTACCATACAGTACATCATTAGTTTTTGATGTGGTATTCCATGATTCATTGTTTGTGTATACCACCCAGAGAACACTCATGAAAGAAATTGAAGAAGACACAAAGAGATGGAAAAACTTTCCATGCTCATGGATCGGAAGAATAAACATTGTTAAATGTCTGTGTTGCCCAGAGCAATCTAAACTTTTCATGACATCCTGATCAAAATACCAACAGCATTTTTCAAAGTGCTGGAAGAAGCAATCCTAAAATTTGTATAGAACCAGAAAAGACCCTGAACCACCAAGGAAATTTTGAAAAGGAGAAACAAAGCTGGGGGCACCACATTACCCGATTTCAAGCTACTCTATGAGTTGTCATCACCAAGACAGCATGGTCCTTGGTTTCAATTTAGGTAGCAAACATCCTCTTTAAGCAGCTGTGCTGGATTGTCAGAATTGTGCAACTGCTTTCTCTTCTGTGTCCCTGTAGTCTGTTTCTCAGCTTCAGTTTAACCATAGATACTATAATCAAAGTTTTTCCTAAGACTCTATGATATTTACTATATATTAGTGTAGCAGTTCTGATTTTTTTTGCATAAAGTTTTAATTTGTCTATAAAATGACACACTTCATCTCTCCATTAAATCTGTTGGTGGATACTGGCTGGCTCTTAAACTTTGGAAATCCGTGTACCGTGTCCCTAAGAACTTTCTGCTCTCCTGTGCTTTTGCCCCACAGGACCAATCCGAATTGTCAGCCCCTGTATCCTTCACTTTCTTTTTGAAAGAGTTATGTATAATTAATCATTTTGACTACAACACTTGAAAAGAGTCCTCTGAGTTTTCTGCACGTGTGTAGTATTGTTATGTTGAATTTGATAGGTTGCATTTATTTGATGAGTAAATAAATGTTCACCTATTCTTGTTTCAATCTAGAACAAAATTCTCAAGATCAAGATGTATGGATAGTATGGACAGATAAGGAGTAACATGGAGGACAGTGGGAGAAGGGAAGGAAATGTGAACTGGGGTAAAGCGGAAAGGGAAATGAAGCAGGAGAGACTTTGGACTCTAAGAAACAAACTGAGTGTTTTGGAACAGAGGGGATGAGGGGATGGGTGAGCCTGGTGGTGGGTATTAAGGAGGGCACGTATTGCATGGAGCACTGGGTGTGTTTCATAAACAATGAAACTTGGAACACTGAAAAAATAAAATAAATTATTTTAAAAAAGAATAAACACCAGAAAAAAAGAAAAAAAAAGACTTTCTGTTTTATTGACAAAGGATGTTGTCTTTATAACCATCTTGTCATCTTCTAGCAAAGCAAATTAAGCCACGACATTATCTATCATCTGCTATCCTCCTTGTGAAACCCTCCTCGGTTTTCACAGTTAGAATTGCTTTCACTTAGAATTGCTTTCACTTTCCTTTGTTACTCTATGCTCCTCCCTGCTTCTTATGATAAGAGACCATCTATAAAAATTTCCCATGTTTCTTTTTCATATGTTCCCTGTAAGATTATGTGTTCTATGATGACAAGAATAATGTTTTATCTTGTGGTAGTTGTATAATGTATGAGACCTTACTCCTGGTTGCTAAAAAATATTAGCTAAGTGAATATACAAATTTATGTTAAAGATAATGCATATTTAGTAAGGGCCTACTATGTATAAGACATTGTGTTAAGCCAAGAGGATACAAAATTCTATTTTTGTTCTAAAGAAACCTGTAATCTAGTGACAAAGGTATACAAAAAATAATAGATTAAAGAGCAATCTTTGAAGATTTTATTTCACTTAATCTTATACCTCATTTGGAGAATGTTATCAGTTGTCTTAGGGCTTAATTGGTATAAATTATGCATTTGCTTGACAGTGGTTTTATATTTCTCTGCAACAAACATATGAATGGCTATGTGGTGGTTAAAGTATGTTGAAATTTGAAATTTGTATGTTCAATAATGCATGTGTTTACCTCCTTAACCAACATGAGAATACATTGTTCCCAGAGCTGACTCCCATGGCCCCCACGAAGGAAGCCCACAGTGTCCCTATTTCACTGCCTTTTTGCTCACCAACTATAGTAAGACTAATAGACAAAGGGCCAGTTTCTCTTCCGTCTTTTGTGGTATCAGTCATTTTCCATCCCACTCTCTGGCATTGACAAAAAATACTCTTTTTTCTCACCCCTACCATTTTCTCAAGTTATAAATTTCATATCACCTTTGGAGAAGTTTTTGGGTGAGTGTAGGTACAACCATTTCTGAAGTTGTTATATAGCAATCAAAAAATGCCAGAGGCGAAGTATTCTTTTACGAGTCACTGTGCCAACCATAATACTTTAAAACTCTCCATTTCAACCAGCATTCAGCAACTCTCCCTAACAAAGCTACCAGTTATTATGCAAAACCAAATACTTCTGACTTTTATTTCTTCCTAAATATTTATTTGATTGTCATTTTTTCTTATGTTTTAATAAAACTTCACACTTTATTTTGTAGTACTGTGACAAAATCATTGGAACTTACTTTGAGACGTGTAGACAGGTTGCTGCTTTTTCCAATGACTACAGAATGATCTGCGCTAATGACTACTGCCAAAATACAGGCAAAAATTCTACATGTGACACTTACTCAGAATTGTCCCGCCTCTGTGCCTCAGATGGTCCTGGCATCTATGAATCCTGGAGAGATGATTCTGATGTGGCTTGTGGTAGGTTTTAAATTTTATTGCAGATTCCAGGCCAGAAAGTTTCTATAGCACTTTAAAGTTGAGTTATTTATTTCAAAGTACTGTTCTTAAATGACTATAAGCCCTGTAAAGGATCTTAGATATGATGGAATCTCATCTCTCATGGGTACTTATGAGGAAACGGGACTGTTTTGGTGAAGTGACTTACTCTAAGTTGCAGTGCTTTCTGCTAAGACAGGAACTTTTAGTCTATAATTTGTAAAAGTCACTGGGAAAAAATGAGAAATTCTGCAAAAATTGAAAAAAAGTAGCTGGAAAAGTTATCAAATGTATGTTGATTAGTACTATTATTTCTTTCAAAAAATTGGTAAAACATAGATGTGAATTACACATAAGTGTAAAATTACTTTCAACTTATGCTTAGCTCAGTCCTTTAAGTTAAAAAAAAAGTAGAAGATCAATTTCAAGGATGAGATGTTATTACATATACAATATATATTTCTTCCTACTTTCTGGTTTTGTTTTTTATTTTTAAATTAAATTAAATATTGTACAAATTAAATATTGTAACATAAAATAATGCATGAGAAATTGGTGCAATTTAGTTGTACTGAATAATTTTAAAAACTGACTCATGTCTTGAAAATTAGACTCAAAGAATCCCATTTGAAAAGATCCCCATTAGAATATTATGTATCACATTAATTTCCCTCTAATTCCCATGTATACATATTTCTCTATTTCTACAGGAAAACCTAGGTGCCCAGAAAAACATATCTACAAAGAATGTGGTCCCTCAAATCCTGCAACCTGTTCTAATGTGGCTCCTTTTCAAGACAGTGAATGTGTGAATGGCTGCTTCTGCCCAGAAGGTAACACACCTTGTGAAAATGTTTACACTAAAATAACAAAAAGTGGCTCAAGAATAGTGGGTCTTATTTCCAACCAGATATTTAATGAAATCACCTTTTCATAATCCATCCTTCTAGCAAATTGCAGAAGAGAAGTAGAGAGACTTAACGAAGTTAATGTGTATGTCTATGTCTATTGGACCTGAGGGCCATGGTACCCCATAGATGATCCCCTCGTCTTATACTGGGCTCCATAGGAAAGTTCCATGGCTCAGAAAATTATACTCTTGACAGATCTCAAAGTAGGGGAAATTGCTAAATGGAACTTACCATTTTAAGTGAATGTTTACACTTGAAAAAACTAGCTTAAGGGTGATTTCACAGTTGACTGCTTGAGAAGTTGCTGATGTTTATGTAATTCTTGTACAATGTATTTTTTCTAGGTTATCTATTGGATGATATTGGAGAAAAAGGGGAATGTGTATTAAAGACTGAATGTCCCTGTAATTTACATGGAAAGATCTATAAGTCAGGGGAAGTCCGAAGAGGTCCTTGTGGTTCTCAATGGTATGTGTGTGTTTTTTGTCCACATTTTGTTAATAGTCAAGTAATACTAATATTTTAGTCTAATTGAAATAACTCCTAGGTCCACCCGTAAAATCAACTTTTCAGAAATAAACACTGCATTTTTTCGTGTTGATAGTTTGTCTTTTCTTTTTTAGGAAAAGTTTAGTGTGGTATTTAAATAAAATGTATGAGCTTTCTATGTATTTTTAAAAGGTAATGTTTTTCACTGAAATAGTGTTTTAAAGAGTAAACCAATTGGTAGCTACAAAACAGAGCAAGGAATAATTCAAGAGTATGGATTAATTCCACTCCTTTTTTGCTTTTTAAAAATACATCAACTAAAAAATGTTAAATTATATATGTGAGTCACATTTGTGGCTAATATGATATTTTTCATAGATAGCACTGTCCTAGATATTCAATAAATTGTAGCTATTGTTATTCATAGGTATTACTAATATATTATTGCCACAGAACAGAAAAACTTCTAATTTTTAAGGCACATACTATAGTATGCACATGTATAGTGTATAGTATGCACTATAGTATGTTTACATGTTATAAATGTAGTATTAACATGTTATATATTATACATGTTATGTTATACATACAGTAATGAAACAATAATTATACTAATTACCAAGAATATTTAGTAAAATGTGTAATCAGAACAGCCCACTACTTTTAAAATAATTTTTATATGTAACTGCATTGGTGAAAATATATTTAATTTTATGTATATATTTGTATATATTTGTACATATTCATATATAAATTCATGTTTATATATGATATTTATAGATATATTTAATGAGTGGATTTCAGTGTGCAAAAAATTAGTGTAGATTATTTGAATTTAGGAACAATATGCTGAGCAGAGAGTTTCCCATTCTTCATTATGACTTTTTCTCTGAAACTCTAAATTTCTGCAGAACTCTAAAGGATTTTTCTAAAAATGTAATGTGCTTTTGTAGGAAATTAATTTGACTCAATGAAAACTAATCTATTATTTATACTATAGTATGTTCCTTATAAATGAGAAATGTTCCTGTTAGTGTAGCAATAATGTATTAGTAATAATTATGAATAACAGTAGCTATGATTTATTCAATATCTAGGGCAGTGCTATCCAAGAGAAATATCCTACTAGCCACAGATATGACTCACATAAATAATTTAACATTTTTTAGCTGATGTGTTTTTAAAAAGCAAAAAGATAGTGGTGGAATTATTATAATTATGTATTTTATACATCCAAAGTGCAGTATCACCATCTAGAAATTGAATTTGTATAAAAAGTTAATGAGAAATTTTACAATCTGTTTCTCAAATTAAGTCTTAAAAGTCTATATTTCATATTTAGAGCAGATCTCAATCTGGAAAAGTCACATTTCAAGTAATCAATAGCTATCTGTCTCTATACTGTATTGAATAGTAAGGGTCTACAATGTGGCAGGTAGCAGGTGTTTTAGTACTAATCATGAAATGTATTCCGTTTAAACAAACCTCTGAAATCCAGTTTAAAAATTTTTATATATTTAAGCAGGAAGAAGCTATTATTTTAGTGTGTGGAATTCAAGTCCTTTAAAATGCCAGGATGTCACCATCAATGTGACATTTGATCAGAGTTGAGACGTTGAGTGGAGAACAAGGGTGGTCTAAGAGGGGTGCCTGACGGGCTCAGTCAATAGACATGCGACTCGATCTTGGGGCTGTGAGTTTGAGCCCCATGTTGGATGTAAAGATAACTTACAATTTTTTTTTAAAGATGGTCTAATAAACCTTAAGTAAATGTCTTAATTTAAATTTTGATTTTTAATGTTGGGGTGTTTATTTTCCTCATGGAGAAAACACAATTGATGACCTTTAACATAACCATTGTATTTTAACAGCACATGCCAAAATGCAAAGTGGTCTTGTACTGAAACATTATGTCCTGGAAGATGTAAGGTAGAAGGAAATTCAATCACCACCTTTGACGGTATTAAGTACCACCATCCTGGAAACTGTCACTTCTTGGCCATCCATGTATGTAATAGCCTGGGATGCTTGAGAAAATTGATGTATGCACACTGAGCTAGTCAACAAATTTAGAATAGAATCTTCACTTTAAGTTAGTATTTGAAAAATAAATAACAAGCATCCTCTCAATGATTTGTTATGTATTTCCCTATCTGTATTGTATCAGATTGACAACTGGTATTACCTGCGCTCCTTAGAAATTCCTTGCTAAACAAACAAAAAAAACCCCCTAACATTGCTTTCATCACTAGTAACTTTATAAATACACTGGAAAAATATTTCCTTCTTCTACTTTTCTTTGCATGTGTTCACTAAGGCTTCAGTTGAGACGATCTTCCATGTTCCACGAAACACCTTCCTTTTTCATTAATATCCCTTTACATTTATGTATAGTTTTTATAATACAATATCACCAGAATGATAGAGGGTGTCCTTTCTTTTAAATTCTTTTCAGGACTGAAACTTTAAGTAATCGGAATTTCAATAAAAGGGGGATTCTATCTTGTAAACTTGCCTTCAGCTAGCACATTCCCTTGCAGAAGAAGACAAAAAGTAAAGATAAAAGAAAAAATGATGACTATAAAAATCCATGAATCAGAATATATTAATATAGTTTACGCAAGATATGTGGACCTTCTGTAAAGCTTTTGGCCCATTCTAGACTTATCATGGACTGAACAAAGTTTTACTTTCAGAGCAGACTGATTATACGTAGAAATTGTACATGTTTAAAATACAAACATGCCTTGTAAATGAATCATACAGTAATAGCATATAATTCAATGACATTTTAATAAACATATCAATGAAATGCATTTTTTAACAGCATAAAGATTGGTCTGTTAGTGTTGAACTTCGTCCATGTCCAAGTGGCCAGTCAGGAACGTGCTTAAATAGTGTTACACTCCTCTTAAATTCGGTAAGTAATTAGCTTCCTAAAATTTATTGAGAACAAAATCAAATGAATTACTTCACAAATTCAGAATTTTTGTGGGTGAAGAGAGGCTTTACTGTGTGAATTAAAATCACAAAAAGATTGTACAGAAAATTAGTAAAGTCTCTGGAAGAGCTGAATAGTTCTAAGGCTCCTAAAGTGTATAAAAACTACCATATACATACAACTCATGTGACAATTACAGATCAACCTATGTGCTTATTAAATTATTAAACTCTTGTCAACCCCCAGTTAAGAAGGCAATTGTATTTGTTTAGAATTTCATGTATTTGGAACTGACACTGTCAATGGAAATAGAACTAAAAGAGGAGGGAGGATACTGAGACTAGCCTTGGGTACTTAGAAGCCTTTTGACCTTTGGAAATGTAAGTCACCTTCCTGGGTCTCAGTTTCCTTATCTACAAATTGGGGATGAAGATTCCTTTAGAGTCCTCCTCAAAGAATTGGTTTAATAAACAATGCTACAACATATGAGGAGTGCTTCAAAAAATATTCTGTATTTTAGATAATTAAAACTAATCCAATAAAATAAACATTTTTATGGCACAGAAATTTAGGTTCATATATTGTATTAAAATGAATTAAGATTGCAAGTTAACATGAACTAACAATTGTTTTAAATATTAGCCTATTTCAGGTAAAAAATATGTATTCAATAGAAATGGAACAGTCACAAACAATGGGATTGAATACACAAATCAAAGTTATGACGATTCAGGTAAGTTTAATAATACCATTTTAAAATAAATGTAAGATGCATTCGTTTGTTCAATTTTTAAAGACGTTAAATGTTTTTAACAGATATTAAAGTATAAAACCGTTGTAATAAATCAAAAACTTCAATATTTTAGTTATTACTATTAATGTAAATAATTATTTTAACAGGTGAAATATATGTCTTCAAAGCATCCTCCTCATATCTTCAAGTAGAAACAAACCTTGGTGTAAAAATACAAATCCAAATTGTTCCTGTGATGCAATTATATGTTTCAGTACCACCCAACAGTTTCACAGATACTGTAGGTAGGTCCTCTGGACATGTCTTTATTCCTAAGGCTCTAATGTGACCATCATTTCTTTTCGTTTTCACTTGTCTCTCCATAATGACATTAGAACATAAAGCATTTTTATTTGATCTTCCCTTCAATACTGCAGTAAAACAGTTTCAACTGATAGTAAAGATAGTTTTATTTTTTACAAAATCTGTTCCCCAATGGTTTTATGCAAATTTAAACGTTTTAAGGTTTTTAAATAAGGTTTCCTAAAGTGAGTTTTGATTAATATATGTTATATATCACTTTGCTAAGATAGATTATGAAAGCTTTTACCTATGGAAGAAAAAGATGAAAATATTATGCATCTTTTGAATATCAAGTTTCAAATGCAGGCTGCATTACAGTTTGTCTTTCTGCTGATAGTTGACACAGTTATCTCTTTCATGGAGGTTTTCTGTCACAGAAATCAGCCTTTGCATACTGTCATGGACGGCAAACAAAACAAGCAAAATAGTGGGGAATCTCCCATTTAACGAATTTCAGACTGTCTGAGCTTTTGCAACACGTCTTTGCTCAAGAAGGTGACTTACTTATACATAGGGGAAAAATGTAATTCATGGGTCAGAAGACTCAAATAAGAAAGCATATAGCAATGAATCTTGGAACACTGAAAAAATAAAATAAATTTAAAGTAAAAAAAAAAAAGAAAGCATATAGCCCTTAGCATCACTCAAGTCTGCACACTAATACTGTGTGCAGTCACAAATGCCTTGCTTGGAAGCATGCTTCCTAACGCCTTGTTAAAGGAAGTTATGTTAGAGCAACACGCAGGAAAAACACAGTATTTGTGGCAAATGGTATTCCAGTGCCCCTGGAATTTGAATAAAATGGAGCTCATCTGGAATGTCATAAATTTTACTTAAATGTACAAAGACTCACCAGGTAGCATCTGCATGTTTTGATTTGAGCACAAAACTGAATATGACATGAGAATATGAATCCAAAAAGTGAGTAGGTGAGGAAATGTTAAAATTTTTCTGTGCCCTGTACAGGACTCTGTGGTTCCTTCAACAACAGAGTAGAAGATGATTTAATGTCAAGTCAGAATATATTGGAGAAGACACCTCAGGCATTTGCTGATTCTTGGGAAATGATGCCCTGTCCTAAAGGAAAACCCACTTTATGCATCAGTATAGAAAAAGGTATTGGTAATTAAACATCAAACTCTGTAATTAAATATTTGGTGCTAGGAGTTTTGTACTTATTCTGGTGTAATACGGAGCTCTCAGGTAACCCTTGTTTTTGCTAGTGTTTGTTGTCCTCTTCCAGTTTTGCAGGGAGCAGCAGAGAAGCAGTCTGGCTGGCTGAAGCACAACTAGAAAACCCATCTTTCACTCGGGAAGAGGGAAGTCGACAGAGTTGTCTCTTCTATACCCATTCTTTTCTTACTTAGACAGTTTTCTCTGCAGCTGTCGAATAGTAGGGTCAGAGGAAATTTTACAGATCTTTGATTGAGACGTGGAATTGATGATTGGTTGAAGTCCGGAGACTCACCCAAACTGCAGAGCTACTTAACGAGAAAGCTGTCACTAGGCCTGGGTCTCCTAACTCCCGCTATCATGTGTGTTAATTACACCAAACCCCAAGTATGGATCTTATGAGGAAACCTTTACATTTCTGTGATTCAGTTCATGTTTTAGCTTTCCAAAGACTTCCATAAGTATTACTTCAGTTATTCCCACAAATACTCATGAAGAGCATGAATGGGGTTATCATCTCCATTAATGTAGATGTTGATAGTGGAGTGTACTTAATATGGGTTAAAGATGAAGTTATAACCCAAATATTTCATATTTATTTATTTAATTGATATATTTTTATGGAAGTATAGTTGACATGCAGTGTGTACAACATAGTGA
The DNA here is from genome assembly GCA_004023965.1 of Spilogale gracilis. Lineage (NCBI taxonomy): Eukaryota > Metazoa > Chordata > Mammalia > Carnivora > Mephitidae > Spilogale > Spilogale gracilis. Next base: position 25,792 of record PITA01023631.1, read on the forward strand.
TTCCACAAGTTTATATACTAAGTGATGCTCACTAAAAGTGTAGCTACCCTCTGTGACCATACAAGGCTATTACAATACAACTGATTATATTCTCTATGCTAGACCTTTTATCCCTGGGACTTATTCATACCATAGCTTGAAGCCTGTATCTGCCACTCCCCTTCGCCCATTTTGCCCATCCCCCTCATCCCCTTCACCTCTGGCAGCCAGCAATTTGTTTTCTGTATTTAAGGATCTGCTGCTGATACTCTATTTTGAATTGAGGTCTTGCTCTGATTGCTCCCTTAGTATTGTTGATTTTGATAAACACTTTATCTTATGTGACTTCTTTCAAAAATAATGGGATGCAATGGAAAGTAAGTTAAAATATGTTTATATGTTAATTATTTTTTTAAGATTTATTTATTTGATGGAGAGAGAGAGAGAGAGGGAGAGGGAGAGAGAGAGAAAGAGAGAGAGAGAGAGAAGAAGGGAAGAGGGAGAGAGAAATCCAAGCAGCCTGCACACTGACTTGGGGCTTGATCTCATGACCATGAGATCACAACCCAAGCTGAATCTAAGAGTTGAAACTGAGAGTCATGCTCACTCCACTGTGCCACCCAAGCGTCCCTAATTACTTTTTCTAAATTAATCTGCATGTTCAAAAAATATGTCTGATCAGCTTTTAACAACATTTAAAAATTATAAAGTGATTCCTTTTTGAAGTTTCATTTAACTTGCTTTGATTTATAGAATGAGTTGATAGAAGCATTAACGTCAAGATGGTAATACGTATTTTAGGGTTTAGTTGTCATGTTATTTTGTTTTGCAGGTGTTGCAATGAAAATAATTCGAATGAGAATAGGTAAAAACACATGTATATCTCACAAGAAACCAAGCCAATTTATGTTAAGGAGATTATATCAACACTCTTGAGAGCTATATAAATTAACAATTTCAGTTTTCAGTGTTCTGTATTTAACATAATAAAATACAGAAAATTAAGCTATGCTTTAATAAGCTGTCAGTAGTGTTTACATTAAAATGGTGATACTTATTTATAAGTTTGTCAAAATTTTAGAAATAATTGGCCTCAATGTCCTTTTAGTAGATTCAGTCAGCTTCCTTTTTGCTTCCTCGTGACAGTAATTTTAGAAGCCTATCAATATATAGTTAAAACAAATTAGCAGTCCTTGTTCTAGTCACCGGCTAGCATCATCTTTAAGTATTTACACATTGCTGAGTGAAGAATTTGTTACTTAGATGTTATTTTTGTGAATCTTCTTTTCTGTTAATTTAATACACAATTAGTTACTTACAAACCAACTAAATATAAATTCAGTCCTTAAAAAAGGAAGTTAGTGTTTTTGAATGATTGATATGGGTGATCCTAAAACTGACATGACTACTGCGGCTACAGAGGTGAGGCGGTGCTTGGTGTCGCAATGGTTTCCTGTACCAACTTGTTCTAATTCACACTTAAAAACATATTTTAAATTAAAAGGTACCTGAATAAATAATCTGGATCCCTTGGTCCCATTTTTTGTAGAAATTGCCTTTCGCAAATAGGTTAACTGATTTCATACAAAAGTCTGCCACTAATAAAGGTTTTGCCACTTATTCCAGTTATGGAACGAGTAAGTCATGAGGAAGAAAGGAACAGCATGGGGAATATAGTGAGTGGCATTAGAAGAGCGCAGTATAGGGACAAATGGTAGTTATACTTGTGGTGAGCACAGCACAATGTATAGAGTTGTCCAATCCTTGTGTTGTATGCCTGAAACTAATGTAATGTTGTGTGTCAATTATACTTAAGTTAAAAAAAGAAAGAAAGATTTTGGGGTGCCTGGGTGGTGGAACTGGTTAAGCATCGGACTCTTGATTTCAGCTCAGGTCATGATCTCAGGGTCATGAGATCAAGCCAACCACTGCAGAGTCTCCTTATCTCTCTCCTTCCCTCCACTTGCTCTCTCTCTCTCTGTCTCTCTATTT
>PITA01023632.1:0-27782 GCA_004023965.1 Spilogale gracilis
TAAAGAACTGGAAAATCAACAAAAAAATTAAACCAACCCCTCACACAAGGCGGGAAATAATAAAGATTAGAGCAGAGATGAATGAATCAGAAACTAGAGCTACAGTAGAACGCATCAACGAAACTAGAAGCTGGTTCTTTGAAAGAATCAATAAGATCAATAAACCATTGGCCAAACTAACCCAAAAGAAAAGGGAGAACCCCAAATTAACAAAATCATGAATGAAAGGGGAGAGATCATGACTAACACCAAGGAAATAGAAACAATCATCAAAAATTACTATCAACAATTATATGCCAATAAGTTTAACAACCTAGAAGAGATGGATACATTCCTAGAAACCTATAAGCTCCCAAGACTGAAACAGGAAGACATTGACGATTTGAATAGACCTATATCCAGTAACGAGATCAAAGCAGTGATCAAAAACCTCCCCAAACACAAGAGTCCAGACCCAGACGGATTCCCTGGGGAATTCTACTAAACATTCAAAGAAGAAATAACACCTATTCTCCTGAAGCTCTTTCAAAAAAATAGAAACAGAAGGAAAACTTCCAGACTCTTTCTATGAAGCCAGCATCCCTCTAATCCCCAAAGAGACAAAGACCCCATCAAAAAGGAGAATTTCAGACCAATATCGCTGATGAATATGGACGCCAAGATTCTCAATAACATCCTTACTAACAGGATCCAACAATACATTAAAAAAATTATCCACCATGACCAGGTGGGTTTTATCCCAGGGATGCAGGAGTGGTTTAACACTCGCAAAACAATCAACGTGATAGAACAAATCAATAAGAGAAGAGAGAAAAACCACATGTTACTCTCAATTGATTCAGAAAAGGCATTTGACAAAATACAACATCTGTTCCTGATCAAAACTCTTCAAAGTATAGGGATAGAGGGAACATTTCTCAACCTCATAAAATCTATCTACGAAAAACCCACAGCGAATATCACCCTCAATAGGGAAAAACTGACAGCCTTTCCTCTGAGATCAGGAGCAAGGCAACGATGCCCACTCTCACCACTACTATTCAACATAGCGTTAGAAGTCCTAGCAACAGCAATCAGACAACAGAAAGAAATAAAAGGTATCCAGCTTGGCAAAGAGGAAGTCAAACTCTCTCTCTTTGCAGATGACATGATACTATATGTGGAAAACCCAAAAGACTCTACCCCCAAACTACTAGATCTCATACAACAATTTGGTAACGGGGCAGGATACAAATTCAATGCGCAGAAATCAGTTGCATTCTTATACACTAACAACGAAAAAATAGAAAGGGAAATAAGAGAATCGATTCCATTTACTATAGCACCAAAAACTATAAGATACGTAGGAATAAACCTAAGCAAGGAAGTCAAGGATCTGTACTCGAGGAACTACAGAACACTCATGAAAGAAATTGAAGAAGACACAAAAAGATGGAAGACCATTACATGCTCATGGATCTGTAGAATAAACATTGTCAAAATGTCTATACTGCCCAGAGAAATCTACATTTTCAATGCCATTCCGATCAAAATCCCACCAACATTCTTCAAAACGTTAGAACAAACAATCCTAAAATTTATATGGAACCAAAAAAGACCCCGAATCGCTAAGGAATTGCTGAAGAAGAAAAGCAAAGCTGGGGGCATCTCATTACCTGACTTCAGGTTTTATCACAAAGCTGTGATTACCAAGACAGCATGGCACAAAAACAGAGAAATAAACCAATGGAACAGAGTGGAGAGCCCACATATGGACCCACAAATCTATGGGCAAATCATCTTCGACAAAGCAGGAAAAAATATCCAGTGGAAAAAGGACAGCCTCTTCAATAAATGGTGCTGGGAAAATTGGACAGCTACATATAGAAGAATGAAACTAGACCATTCTCTTACATCACATACAAAGGCAAACTCGAAATGGATGAAAGACCTCAATGTGAGGCAGGAATCCATCAAAATCCTGGAAGAGAACATAGGCAGTAACCTCTTTGACATCGGCCACAGCAACTTCTTTCAAGACATGTCTCCAAAGGCAAAGGAGACAAAAGCGAAAATGAACTTTTGGGACTTCATCAAAATAAAGAGCTTCTGTACAGCAAAGGAAACAATCAACAAAACAAAGAGGAAACCCACAGAATGGGAGAAGATATTTGCAAATGACACTACAGACAAAGGGCTGGTATTCAAGATCTATAAAGAACTACTCAAACTCAACACCCAAAAAGAAGATGAACACATCAAAAAATGGGCAAGAGACATGAAGAGGCACTTCTCCGTAGAAGATATACAAATGGCTAATAGACACATGAAAAAATGTTCAGCGTCACTAGCTATCAGGGAAATTCAAATCAAAACCACACTGAGATACCACCTTTTACCAGTCAGAATGGCCAAAATTAACAAGTCAGCAAACAAGTGTTGGAGAGGCTGCAGAGAAAGGGGAACCCTCTTACACTGTTGGTGGGAATGCAAGCTGGTGCAGCCGCTTTAGAAAACAGTGTGGAGATTCCTTAAAAAATTAAAGATAGAGCTACCCTATGACCCTGCAATTGCACTACTGGACATTTACCCCAAAGATACAGATGTAGTGAAAAGAAGGGCCATATGCACCCCAATGTTCATCGCAGCAATGGCCACAATTGCCAAGCTGTGGAAAGAGCCAAGGTGCCCATCAACAGATGAATGGATAAAGAAGATGTGGTACATATATACAATGGAATAATATGCATCCATCAGAAAGGATGAATATCCAACTTTTGTAGCAACATGGACCGGAGTGGAAGAGATTATGCTGAGTGAAATAAGCCAAGAAGAGAAAGTCAAGTCGTATGGTTTCACTTACTTGCGGTGCATGAGGGGTAACCTGGAGGACAGTGGGAGAAGGAAAGTAAATGGGAACTAGGGTAATCTAGGGAGGGAAACGAAACAACAGAGACTTTGGACACAAAAACAAACTGAGGGCCTTGGAGGGAGGGTGGAGGAGGGATGGGAGAGCCTGGTGGTGGGTACTGGGGACACCTAAAGCGTGGAGCACTGGGTTTGGGGAATGGGGAATGAATCTTGGAACACTGGAAAAAAAAATTTAGTAACAATAAAAAAAATAAAAATAAAAATAAATAATAATAATAAAAAAAGGCCCAATTGAGGGGAAGATGGCGGAAGGCCAGGTGACCCCATTTCGGGGAGTCCCCTGAAGTGAGCTCAATTCCTGCAAAAAACACTACAGGAACACTGTGAACACCCATGAAATCAGCCTGAAATGTGATATTTTGCATCAGCAAAGAGTTATAAGCTTCAAGATAATCCTACATCCGTATTCAACACTACCCCTACATACAACCAGTTTTAATCTCTCATGGGCTCCTCCAATAATAATAACAAGACAAACTCAGGAGGATCTGAAATATTCTTCTTGCCCACAAGGAGTGTCTGCCCTCACCTTCCCATACTAATCTGTCAGTGTTTCTGTGTAATTGTTTTTGCCTTTGTATCATATAAACACTGGCCTTGGGAGTCATTCAGGTTGGGCTTTGCTTTTTGATCTCTTCATTTACTCTTTATGGCCTTTTTTTTTTTACCCTGTAGTAGTTTTGTACCATGTAAATCCTACCACGGGGCCTCACTCTGGCAGGGGTTTCTTTTCTTGCTTTCTTTATCCCTTTCTCTTTTTTCGTTCTTCTTCCTTTTCGGTGGTGAATTCTGATGGCTCTAAAACCTTCCAGCGACCAATTCACCTGAATAGTGGCTGATATATTTAGGCATACACTCCTTCAACTACTCCTCACCACAATGACTCAGAGGAGGAACAACCAACACAAAAAGAACCCTGAGACTGCAACCCCGGTCACAGAATTACTGGAAATGAACATGAACAATATGACAGAAATGGAATTCAGGGCAGCAATCATCCAAGCAATGGCTAATTTGGAAAATAACATTAGTCTCAAAATGGAATCCCTAATAACAGAAGTGAAAGCAGAGGTTAGAAAGACTATTAATGAGATGCAATCTAATTTAAATATGCTAACAGCTAGAGTAAGTGAAGCTGAAGATCCTATCAGTGATTTAGAAGACAGATGGATTAAGAAGGAGGAGCAAGAGAAGTCTTGGAGCAAACAGCTAAAATCCCATGAAAACAGAATAAGGGAAATAAATGATGCCATGAAACACTCCAATATCAGAATTACTGGAATCCCCAAAGGAGTTGAGAGAGAGAGAAGCCTAGAAGATACAGTTGAACAAATCACGGATAAAACTTTCCCTAATCTGGGGAATGAAACTAATGTTCATGTCCTAGAGGCAGAGAGGACACCCCCTCAAGATCAATGAGGCTAGAAAAAACTCCAGGCACATAATTGTGAAATTTGTGAATCATACAACCAAAGAATATGTCTTAAGGGCAGCTGGCGGGAAGCGATCCCTTACCTATAGAGGGAAGACCATCAGAATAACGCCAGACCTTTCCACAGAAACCTGGCAAGCCATAAAGGGCTGGCAAGACATATTCAGGAAGTTATATGACAAAAATATGCAACCAAGGATAATGTATCCAGCAAGGATGACTTTCAGAATGGAAGGAGAAATAAAAAGCTTCCAGGACTGCTAAAGTCTAAAAGATTACACAACCACCAAGCCAGCACTACAAGAAATACTAAAGGGGTTCTATAAAAGAGAAATGAACACAAGAGTGACACAGAACAGGAATTTACAGAGTTAATCTATAGAAACATGAACTTCACAGGCAACATGATGTCAATACAAACGTATCTATCAATAATCACTCTCAATGTGAATGGCCTAAATGCTCCAATAAAAAGACACATGGTTGCAGACAGGATAAAATGACAGGACCCATCCATATGTTGTTTACAAGAGACACATTTTGAATCTAAAGACACTTCCAGATTGAAAGTGAGGGGATGGAGGACCATCTTTCATGCCAACGGACCCCAAAAGAAAGCCAGGATAGCAATTCTCACATCAGATAAATTGGATTTTAATCTAAGGACTGTAGTCAGAGACACAGAAGGACACTAAATCATTCTCTGAGGGTCTATACACCAAGAAGATCTAACAATTGTAAAAATTTATGCCCCCAACATGAGAGCAGCCAATTACATAAGCCAACTGTTAAGCAAATTAAAGAAGCATCTTGATACAAATACATTAATTATAGGAGATCTTAACACACCACTCTCAGCAATGGACAGATTATCTAAACAAAAAATCAACAAAGTAACAAGAGCCTTGAATGACACATTGGACCAGATGGATCTCATAGATATATTCAGAACATTCTACCCTAAAACAGCAGAATACTCATTCTTCTTGAGTGCACATGGAACTTTCTCCAGAATCGACTACATACTAGGTCACAAATCAGGGCTCAACCGATACCAGAAGATTGAGATTATTCCCTGCATATTCTCTGACCACAATGCCGTGAAACTGGAACTCAACCACCATAAAAAGTTCAGAAGAATATCAAACACTTGGAAGCTAAAGATGAGCCTACTCAAGAATCTGTGGATCAACCAGGAAATCAAAGAAGAACTGAAACATATCATGGAAACCAATGAGTATGAAGATACATCGAACCAAAACCTATGGGCTACAGCAGAGGCAGTCCTAAGGGGGAAATTCATAGCTATCCAAGCCTCACTCAAAAAAATTTTAAAAATCCTGAATACACCAACTCTTATTACACCTTAAAGAACTGGAAAATCAACAAAAAATTAAACCAACCCTCCACACAAAATGGGAAATAATTAGGATTAGAGCAGAAATGAATGAATCAGAAACTAGAGGTACAGTAGAACACATCAATAATACTAGAAGCTGATTCTTTGAAAGAATCAATAAGATCGATAAACCATTGGCCAAACCAATCCAAAAGAAAAGGGAGAAGACCCAAATTAATAAAATTATGAATGAACGGGGAGAGATCATGACTAACACCGAGGAAATAGAAACAATCATCAGAAATTACTACCAACAATTATATGCCAATAAGTTTAACAACCTAGATGATATGGATAAATTCCTAGAAACCTATAAACTTCCAAGACTGAAACAGGAAGATATTGACAATCTAAATAGACCTATATCTAGTAATGAGATTGAAGCAGTGATCAAAAACCTCCCCAAAAACAAGAGTCCAGTACCAGACCGATTCCCTGGGGAATTCTAGCAAACATTCAAAGAAGAAATAACACCTATTCTCTTGGAGCTCCTTCATAAAATAGAAACAGAAGGAAAACTTCCAGACTCTTTCTATGAAGCCAGCATCCCTCTAATCCCCAAACCAGACAAAGACCCCAGCAAAAAGGAGAACTTCAGACCAATATCTCTGATTAATATGGATGCCAAGATTCTCAACAATATCCTTGCTAACAGGATCCAACAATACCTTAAAAAGATTATCCACCCTGACCAGATAGGGTTTATCCCACGGATGCAAGGGTAGTTCAACACTCGCAAATCAAGCAACATGATAGAACAAATCAATAAGAGAAGAGAGAAGAACCACATGTTACTCTCAATTGATGCAGAAAAGGCATTTGGAAAAATACAACATCCATTCCTGATCAAAACTCTTCAAAGTATAGGGATAGAGGGAACATTTCTCATCCTCATAAAATCTATCTACGAAAAACCCACAGTGAATATCATTCTCAAAGAGGAAAAACTGACAGCCTTCCCTCGGAGATCAGGAAAAAGACAAGGATGCCCACTCTCACCACTACTGTTCAACATAGTGTTAGAAGTCCCAGCAACAGCAATCAGACAACAGAAAGAAATAAAAGGTATCCAGCTTGGCAAAGAAGAAGTCAAACTCTCTCTCTTTGCAGATGACATGATACTATATGTGGAAAACCCAAAAGACTCTACCCCAAAACTACTAGAACTCATACAACAATTTGGTAACGCGGCAGGATATAAAATCAATGGACAGAAATCAGTTGCATTCTTATACACTAACAATGAAAATACAGAGGGGAAATCAAAACCATAAGATACTTAGGAATAAACCTAACCAAAGAAGTCAAGGACCTGTACTCAAGGAACTACAGAACACTCATGAAAGAAATTGAAGAAGACACAAAAAGATGGAAGACCATTCCATGCTCATGGATCAGAAGAATAAACATTCTCAAAATGTCTATACTACCCAGAGCAATATATACTTTCAATGCCATTCCGATCAAAATTCCACCAACATTCTTCAAAACGTTAGAACAAACAACCCAAAAATTTATATGAACCAAAAAAGACCCCGAATCGCTAAGGAATTGCTGAAGAAGAAAAACAATGCTGGGGGCATCTCGTTACCTGACTTCAGGCTTTATTACAAAGCTGTGATTACCAAGACAGCATGGTACTGGCACAAAAACAGAGAAATAGACCAATGGAACAGAGTAGAGAATCCAGATATGGACCCACAAATCTATGGGCAAATCATCTTCGACAAAGCAGGAAAAAATATCCAGTGGAAAAAAGACAGTCTCTTCAATAAATGGTGCTGGGAAAATTGGACAGCTACATATAGAAGAATGAAACTAGACCATTCTCTTACATCACACACAAAGGCAAACTCGAAATGGATGAAAGACCTCAATGTGAGGCAGGAATCCATCAAAATCCTGGAAGAGAACATAGGCAGTAACCTCTTTGACATCGGCCACAGCAACTTCTTTCAAGACATGTCTCCAAAGGCAAAGGAGACAAAAACGAAAATGAACTTTTGGGACTTCATCAAAATAAAAAGCTTCTGTACAGCAAAGGAAACAGTCAACAAAACAAAGAGGCAACCCACAGAATGGGAGAAGATATTTGCAAATGACACTACAAAGGGCTGGTATTCAAGATCTATAAAGAACTACTCAAACTCAACATCCAAAAAGAAGAAGAACACATCAAAAAATGGGCAAGGGACATGAAGAGGCACTTCTCCATAAAAGATATACAAATGGCCAACAGACACATGAAAAAAATGTTCATCGTCACTAGCTATCAGGGAAATTCAAATCAAAACCACACTGAGATACCACCTTTCACCAGTCAGAATGGCCAAAATTAACAAGTCAGCAAACAACAAGTGTTGGAGAGGCTGTGGAGAAAGGGCAACCCTCTTACACTATTGGTGGGAATGCAAGCTGGTGCAGCCGCTTTAGAAAACAGTGTGGAGATTCCTTAAAAAATTAAAGATAGAGCTACCCTATGACCCTGCAATTGCACTACTGGGCATTTACCCCAAAGATACAGATGTAGTGAAAAGAAGGGCCACAGGTACCCCAATGTTCATCGCAGCAATGGCCACAATTGCCAAGCTGTGGAAAGAGCCAAGGTGCCCATCAACAGATGAATGGATAAAGAAGATGTGGTACATATATACAATGGAATAATATGCATCCATCAGAAAGGATGAATATCCAACTTTTGTAGCAACATGGACCGGAGTGGAAGAGATTATGCTGAGTGAAATAAGCCAAGTAGAAAAAGTCAAGTATCACATGGTTTCACTTACTTGTGGTACATAAGGGGTAATATAGAAGACAGTAGGAGAAGGAAAGTAAATGGGAAGTAGGGTAATTCAGGGACAGAAACGAAACATGAGAGACTTTGGACACAGAAACAAACTGAGGGACTTGGAGGGAGGGGGTGGGGGGATGGGAGAGCCTGGTGATGGGTACTGAGGGCACCTATTGCATGGAGCACTGGATGTGGGACATAGGCAATGAATCTTGGAACACTGAAAAAATGAAATAAATTTAAAGTTAAAAAAAAAAAGAGGGGCGCCTGGGTGGTTCAGTTGGTCAAGCGATTGCCTTCGGCTCAGGTCATGATCCCGGAGACCTGAGATCGAGTCCCACATCGGGCTCCCTGCTCGACGGGAAGCCTGATTCTCCCTCTCTCACTCCCCCTGCTTGTGTTCCCTCTCTTGCTGTGCTTCTCTCTGTCAAATAAATAAAATATTAAAAAAAAAAAAAGGCCCAATATTAAAAAAAAAAAAGGCCCATCATTGCTCTAATGATTTCTCTGGTTCAAATGCTTATAGGCTTTTCCTCATCACTATATTTAAATAACTCACCACTACTACCAACTCCTAAATACATCCCTCTGCTCTGATAAACTCTAACATAACTTGCAATTATTTGATCAAGTTGTTTGCTTATCACTCTTCATGCTCTCCCTACTAGAGTAGTTACTAAAATTTATACAACAAAACTCAAAGCAAAAAAAGACTGTACTGTAGAAAGCATCCCAACATGTTTTCAAATATATTGGAAGTCCTGTGGCAGTATTTGGACACGGTTTATTTATGTTTATTTATAGAACCTGCTAAAAATCTTAGTCAAATCAAACTTTGTCTTCGGTAACAGTATCTGCACAAATTCTAAAGCTAATGTCTTGCAATTAAAACTTCCCTGTATGTAAAACTTAAGGGTGAAAATAATTTTTTCAAATCAATTATATTGCAACACAATGTTTTACACAGCGTTATGAAAATGGTTTAATTTCCTAAAATATGAATATGGATGTACTTGGTATTGGTAGGATTTTTTTTAATTGTTACTAGAGAACTTTAAGCTAATTCCAACACAGTAAAGGACTCTTTTCACACTCTTTTACTGGAAATTAGTAATCTCTTTCAATACAAATATAACTGGAAATGATTCATTCTTAATTCTCACATACCCATAATCTTCTGTGTAAGGCTCTTGTATCCATATATTTGCTTTCTCTGATTCATCTCATGTAACAGAAATTCACTATAATAGAAATTCAGTCCCTTCATTGTTTTATACACCCATATATAAATACACATACACTCATAACAAGCATCTACGGGTTTGTTCAACCTAACTTATTTCGTAGATTGTGGCAAAGAGTCAAGTTTGCTCATTCACTTAGCAAGTCTAAATTGAGGACCTGCCCACTTTGTGCCTGGCCCTCTCTGTCCACTGCCCTCCTGTCCACCTCTTTTCCCTCAGCTCAACTTTTCAGGAACAAATTCGACTTCCGGTCTCTCTAGGATTATTTTATAGCTCCTTTCTATTCCCAAGCATGACTTTTCCCCTCCTTCCCCCATTCCAAGTATACTTCAATATATAGCTTCTAAATAAATTAAGGAGCAATTCTGGTGAATAATACACATTTTTAACTCTACCATATCACCTGAACTCTAGAGAAAAGGGAATAATCACAGATAAGGATGTGAGCTTTTATAAAAAGGTAGAAATATGAAGGTAGTTGTAATTAAGAGTAGGGATCCCCTGAAAATCCAGAAAAGATTATGAGTTCTATTTTTCCACAAAGGTTTTGCACAGATAGGTGAATACATGCTACAGTCTTTGGTGGGGAAATAAAAACCAAGAGATACACCCTGGTTCAAGGCAAACTCCAATCACCACTTTTTCACTCTATTAGCAGTTAGTAAAAGCTCAATAAATATTTATTGAATTATATTGAAATAGGACTAGGAAAATAAGATATAGAAGATTCCAGCTTCAACCTACTTATTTCTGAAAAGGAGGTTTACCTTAGATCTTTATATGTTCTGCTTCCTCACTGTGCTAGGATGAGGTTTATGTTCACCTTGGTTCCTCCCTCTTATCCTTTCCTCTCTTCTGATATTCAGAATAGAGAAAGTCCTAAGTAGCCTGCACTTCACCTTCTTTCCAGGAGTCACATTCCAATCTCGATCAAAGTATAATATGGGTAGCATGTTCCAAGGAGAAAAAAATATTCAAGCTCTACTGTGTAGATCTAAAAGGACCTGAGAGAAAAAATTAAAGAGAAAGAAACATAGTTCTCTGTCCTTAACAAAAGCTTCACCTATCCATACAGTGGCCCTTCTGACCATACAGTCCTTGAGTTTTATCATGGTCCTTTAGCATGATTAGAAAAAAAGGGGGTCTGGGAGGGTGAAAAATGACATACAATTCTTTATCTATAGTTCACACACCAAAAAAGAGAAACCTACGTCGTGTTGATGAATTTTATTATTTGGCATTTTAAAGTTTTCTTTTCCCTAAAAATAGGTCAAATAGCTTGCTTTCACCAAAATAGTTATCCCAACTAGCTACAAATTCATTATTTATATGTAAGACTCTTCAGAGTCACAAATATAATCCCGCCAGTTGTGAATATTTTGCAAGTGCCTGATTGTTCGCTGACTTGTAACAATGTGCAACTTTGCTGAGGCATGAATTAGAACCTGTGGGAGAAGCAGTCTTTAGTAAGTGGTTGATGTACAATACAATCAGGCTTTGTACAAGACCTTGCCTACCAACAAGCATGTGGACCTTATGTATGATAAGAGCCTTCTGAAGGACTTTCATAGTGTTTATACTGGAGGGAGAATAGCCGAGTGGCTAAGTGCACTCAGGAACCAGACCACCTGGGTTGAACACGTCACTGCCACTGCCAAGTAACCCCCAGATTGAATTACTTAACCTCTTTGTACTTCAGTTTTTTCAACTTTAAAATGTGAAAAATAACAATGAAAGCCACTTTATAGAACTGTCATGAGTATTAAAAAAGCCTGGAAATGGTACATGGCCTGCAGTTACTGCCCCATACATGTATTATTATTACCTATGAGAGCTTGATGAGCCCTCAAAGGTCATATATAACTAATTATATTCTTCTATATTTATTGGGAGCATAACATGTTCCCAATAATTGTATCTGAAAATAGTGGATACCAGAAGTTTCTCTGTGAATCTCAAGTGTCCACTCTATTATTCCATATTGTTTATGGCTTCTGGATTCTAGGAAGACTAAGTCCTGCAGTTTTGATGTAAGGCTTTATCATTAAAACTATAATGAAATAACTTTATTTTTATTCCTTCAGATCTAAGGGAAAGGAAATATAAAAATAAGAGCAATGGCAATTGTTGTCATAATGCTTTCCTCTACTAGTTTTCACTTCCTATACATTATTTTTCCCCCTTTGGACATACAATTGATAAAAGAAAAAATACTAAGTGATTCTAAATATGTAGTAGCATTTTATTCACTGACAGAATTTTTTTCCAAGGTAACACAGAGGACTTCCAAACTAATTTGATTGTATAAAATAGACAATAAATTCTCATTGTGAGAATTTAGTGCCAAATCTATTTATAAACATAATATTTCATAGTTACAGAAGGTTTTATGGAAAGATTCAAACCTGAATGAATCTAAGAGCTGAGTTCCACATGGGCCAGCTCTGTTAATGGTATGTGCACTAATACATTCTACAGTGGTCAGTTTTGTAGATTCTCAGGATGGAATACTTAGGATGATAACCAATAATGACTATCAGTTTTAACTTCTTGCCATGCGGGGATTTTATTTTTTTTCCTTCAAATTTTATTTAAATTCCAGTTAGTTAACATACAGTGGGATGTTTAGTGTCATGTGTAGAATTTAGTGATTCATCACTTCCACACAACACACAGCACTCATCTCGGCAGGTGCCCTCCTTGTACTCATTTTCCCTTTCAACCCACCCCCCGCCCTCTTCCCCTACAGTAACCATGAGTTAGTTCTAAATTTACTGAGGGCACCTATTGCATGGAGCACTGGGTGTGGGGAATGGGCAATGAATCTTGGAACACTAAAAAAAAAAAATTAAGTAACAATAAGATTTTTTTTAAAAAAGCCTGTTTTATGTTTTGCCTCTCTCTCTTTGTTAACCTCTGTGTTCATCTGCTTTTTTTCTTAAATTCCACACAGGGGTGAAATCATATGGTATTTGTCTTTCTCTGACTTACTTTGCTTAGCGTAATATTCTCTAGCTCTACCCATATCATTGCAAATGGCAATATTTCATTCTCTTTTATTGTTGAATAATATTCCAGTGTGTGTGTGTACATATAAAATCACAAATCATTATTCATTCATCAGTCAATGGATATTTGGGCTCTTTCTATAACATGGCTCTTGTTGATAGTGCTGCTATAAACAATACGGTGTGAGTATATCCTTTCAAACCAATATTTCTGTGTAGGGATTTTTAAAATACAGCAGTAAACAAACTAAACACTTGATATTCATTCTTTTATTCAGTCTTTCTAAGACTGTGGAAACTGGTGCCTAGAAAGGTTTAACAACTTGCCCAACGTCACAAGCCAGCAACTGGATGAGCCAGGATTCACACCCAGGCAACCTGACTTTACAGCCTAGACTTTCTCACCACCATACATGTGTCAAAGAAGAAGGATTTATGGAAACGCCCTGGTAAATCTGAACAGAGAAACTGCCTTGAATCTCCTTTGAGCTGTTTCTAGGACTAGTTGACTAACAGATGTCAATAAAACATGCTTTTCCTCCTGTTGACACGCCCCCGCCACTAATACAAAAGCCTCTTCTGACAGTAACAACACAGAAATGAGAGTATTATATGAAATAAGAAAGGACTTTAACTTTTGTTTTTACAGAATTCTTATGTGCAGCATTAAGAAACCAAGGTTCTCTTTTATTTTGCCATGATGATTAATACCAAAATAAATTCAATTAGGTTAAAAAAGACATTTCCTAAAAATAATTCAACTTTACTGAATGACTAGAATCACTGTTACCATTTCTGATACTTATTATTATAATTACTCTGTGTTCTGGACATGCCAATGGCTAAGAAAAGCTTCACATTTTTATAACTGCAGCCAGTAGTTTTTGAACGCTTACTATGTTCCAGGCACTGAACTGAATGCTTCAGTTGTGCTGTTTCACTCAATCATGGGAACTTCTGAGAAAGTAGGTACCACAGACAGACGTGCTTGAAGGTTATGACACTATGACCCAAAAATGCAGAAGGCACAGGGTCACAAGGCTAATCAGTGACAGATCTTAGCTTTGAACTTTCATTCTCTAACTAGAAACAAGACTAATAGCTGCTAAGTTAAGCTGCCCCCCAGGACTGTGTAGAATTTTATATTCTTCAGAAAAGCTTTCCATGCATTAGTTCATTCCTTGCTCACGAAGCCTCCAGAGATACATAGAAGAAATTAAGAGAGTTTCAGAGAGGTCAAGAATTAACTCAAGATCATGGGATTTTAATGTAGGAACTCACATTCACCAGATTTTATGTCTTTGCTTCACAGGTTCCTGATAGGCACATTTACTCCTCAGAAGACCTCAGTCAAATGCTTATATTTTATTACTTGATTTAGCTGTTGAAATCTGGCCACACAAAGTACAGCTGCTACTTCTCTGAGACCTCACCTCCTTTTTTGATATTCAGCAATGTAATTTCGATAGACAGAAATATAGCCGTGAATGCTGATCCACCCTCCCAGCCCCTTCTCTATTCCCTTTGGGCTCTGATGCCCTCAACACCAGGGGTTCTCTGGGACCTCATGTGTGTCCTGTCCCAGTACAAGCTGTGTATTAAGAATTTAAGTCAAGGTCCCTTTGGTCCTCTGTGTTTCTCTCTGTTACATTGTGAAAAATAAACAAGATTTTGTCATTACTTTAAAACACAATTTTATATTCTCTCTGTCTTTATTATTGCTATTTATCTTCATTTTCAAACTTCCAAGCTCTCCAATTTTTCTCCATGCTGTTAGCACTTTGAGGCTATTTACGGGGTACATTATTGCCCTAAAATCACTCAACAAAACTGTTTTCAAAAAATGTCTTCATTGTTTTCCTTATTATCAGTCATGATTGTCATGTTCCCCTCAAGTTTTAAAATCCCCCAAATTACCTCAAACTCAGCTTTCTCATTCCTAGCTTTACTTTTTCTCATTTAGTGATGTGTCACAGCACAACACTCAGCTTCTTCAAAAAGATCAAACCGCAGCAGGTGGAGACACACTTTCCATATGAGGCATATACTTAGCAATTAAGGAGGGAAAGGGTAATTTGGTGGTACCAACAATGTCACAACATCTCAATTATTCAATGTTACAGAACTGTGCAAGCATCTGATGCTTTTGAAAAATATATTTGCTACATCTATTGATCAAGAGCATATGTATCTAAATTCCAGAACTGCCACGTCTCACCCTTTATGACGTATACTGGTTTCTGTTCCATTTAGCCAACCAGGTGAGTCAGAAACATTAAATGCTACTGCTTTCTACCATATTTTTATCATGAGCTCTTAGACTAACAGAATAGTTACTTCAGATGGTGAAAATGCCAGACACGGACCCCATTATACTGACTGAATTATATGTAAGTTTCAATGAAGGACTGTTTCTCAATATGTAGGTGCCAGAGAGGGGGTCACTTTTAAGTTTCTATTTTAAAGCACTGCCACAATACTTAATAAGATGAGAGCAGTGTGTATGGATGGGATTATTTATATTCTCAGTCTATGTCTTAAAGGCAGCTCTGCACTGTTATTGCTTACTATAGAGGCAAACTGAGAACAGCAGGTTCCTACAACCCCAATCAAAGAGTTGTAGGACCTGTCTGGTCAGGAGCTCTGCGGATTACACCTGGGGCATCATCTTTCCACACCCAGTACACTCAGTCCTCCTGAGCCAAAGGAACTCCTTTGCATCCCACGCTCTTGGTACAACAGATTTATAATATAAAAAGAATTAAAAAAGAAAATTGAGGTTATCTATAACCCAGTGTTAATATTTCAGTGTTTTTTTTCAAAATTATGTCTATAAATTGACATGCCAATAGATTAAAATCTTCTGAAGGGTAATTTGCAATAAACATCAATATTATTTAAAATATACCTAAGATCTGAGGCAAAAATTATACCTCCAGAAGTTTATCTTTTTTCTTTAAGATTTTATTTATTTGACAGAGAGAAACACAGCTAGAGAGGGAACAAGCACGGGGATGAGAGAGGGAGAAGGAGACTTCCCTCCGAGCAGGGAGCCCAATGTGGAACTCGATCTTGGGACATGGGGATCATGACCTGAGCCAAAGGCAGATGCTAATGACTGAGCCACCCAGGGGCCCCCAGAAGTTTATCTTTAAGAAATAATCAGAAAGCCTCAGAAAGACTGTGCATGTGCACACACACATGTAGGTTAATCTACATGTATTCACATACAAATTCTTGTACACATTCTTATATATATGTACATGTGTATACACACAATTGAATAATAATTTTCATTTAAAATTTTTGAGACTTTACCTAAATTCATAATAATTTCACATCATTTAAATGGCTGCATAGTACGTTAGTAGGTAGACATGCCCTAACTCCCCTTGTATTCCTCAGTCAAGTGCCATTTGTATGCCTTGACCAGTTTTCTAAAGTATTCTGAATTTTTCTTTTAGATTCACAAAAATTCATTACATATTAATGATTAGTTAACTCATGAATAACTGGTGATTAATTAATCCTTAAATCATTAGTAAATGGTATTACTTTGCGCCACATTTTCATAATGAGCTCTTAGGCTAACAGAATAGAACTTCCAACACTGAGAAGTGTTATGTTTTAGCAGTTTGACATTTATGATTTTGATTTCTTACACTTACTTTTGGCAGATTACAATTACTGAGGCCACATTCTAGAAGGCAGATGTTTTGATGTTCACGGTGTTTTTCCACAAACTTGTTCCATATAATAAAATAATATTTTATTTCCTTGAAAGAGAATTATTTATTTCAAAAAATTGTTTTAATAGGGATGCCCTGGTAGCGCAGTTGGTTAAGCATCTGCCTTCGGCTCAGGTCATGATCCCAGGGTCCTGGGGTTGAGTCTTTTTTTTTTTTTTTTTTTTTTGCTCAGCGAGGAGACTGTTTCTCCTTCTGCCTGCCCCTTCCCCTCCTCTCTCTCTGACAAATAAATAAAATCTTTTTTAAAAATTGCTTTAATAGGCATGCCTTGGCACTCTTTTCTTTTCCCATTTTTCAGTGCCTGACCCACCCATGTCACTCATGGTCAACAAATTTCACCTAGACACATATTACCACAAAATCATTAGAGAAGATAGAAATAGGTGATCTAAATATAAAAGATCATTTATCCCAATTCTGACTTTCTTAACTCAAGGCTCCTCATTTCTAACAAATGTACTATCAATTACTTTGTATAGTCATAGTTTGTTTGTATGTATATTTTATTAAAAATCACTAAAGTCCAAAAAGTCATTAAATTCCTATTCCATAGAAGGTATTATAAATCTTCGTATTTCCATTAGAACATAAAAAGGTCATAAAAGGTCATAAACATCACTCCTTCTGCCATCATCAATAAGATATTGAAACAAAGAAGGAGACTTAGGTTTTGGTACATTGCATTATACTTCTGAAAAGTTACCATTTGAACCTCAAAACATTCTTCATGAATTGTTTTGTTTTGTTTTAAAGAAAAATAGCTTTTTCTAAAATTTTTTTTGTGTTCCAAGATTCATTGTTTATGCCCCACACCCAGTGCTCTATGCAATATGTGCCCTCAGTACCCACCACCAGGCTCGCCTATCCCCTCACCTCCTCCCCTCCAAAACCCTCAGTTTGTTTGAGTCCAAAGTCTCATGCTTCACCATGAATTTTTTAATATCTTAAAAATGTTTGATTTTTTTCTCTCCTGTTTAAAATATCCTTTCAGGGGTGCCTATGTGCCTCAGTCAGGCGACTGAAGCCTGATTTCGTCTGAAGTCATGATCTCAAAGTCCTGGGATAGGAGCCTCATGCCGGGCTCCATGCTCAGCGGGGATCTGCTTGAGGATTCTATTCTCTCTCTTCCTCTCTCCTTGCCCCTCCCCCTGCTCGCATTTCTCTGTCTCTCTAAAATAAACAAATCTTTAAAATATCCATTCCATGTATTTTTCGAACAATGCAAAATTATGCAATATTACAACAAATTCTGATTATTTGACTTTCACTTGCTTGATGTTAGGTTGCTAATGTGACAAGAGACAGGTAATTCAATTGTAGTTGGAGTAGAAAGTACAACTTTCAAAAAATTAGGAAAGAAAGTTATGTAAAAGTGAATAAATACACTTGATTTCAAGACAGGGGCATTCTGACAATCTGATCACAGATTGATGTTAGATCTGGAGAACAAATCCCCTTGTAAACTTGATATAAAAAAATATTTGAAAAGTCACCAAAGTTCAAGAAGGTATTCTCCACTTTCATGTATTTCCAAAGTTTAATTATTTTTTATCATTAACCTGTTTGCTTTTTCTGAAAATAATATGAACTGGTTGCATAAAATAGATAAATTCTTTGAAGAACAAAATTCACTAAAGGTGATAGAAGAAGGAATATAAAATCTCCACACTGCAATATCTACTAGAGAAATTAAACATACTGGGGAAGAAAAAAGAAGGGAAAAAAAAAGGTCAGGCCTAAATGGCTTCACATGTGAATTTCTTCCAAACATTTGAAAAATACAGTCTTGTGCAAACTCATACACAGACTATTAAAAAAAACAACAACAGTTTAACTCCTTTTATGAGCTAAGTGTAACCTTCATTCTAACACTTGCAAAGACCTCAAGATACAAATTAGTATATCTCAAAATAGAGAAGCAGACTTCATAGAACAGTAGCAAATCAAACACAGTAATATATAAAATGATAATCCACCACAATGTTTTACTCAGACACGCAAGAATGATTTAATATTTGGAATTACATCAATAAAATTAACCCATTAACAGAAAAAGTAGACTAGGTAAGTATCTCTTGGATAAAGAAAAAGCTCTTGTTAAAATTTAATATTTAGGATAAAAGAAACCTTTAATAAATTAGAAAAAAAAGAGAGCTTCCTTAATCTCATGATCTAGAAAAATCCGTGCAAATACATATTCAATGATTAAATTTTGAAATACTTTCTCAGAGATTAGCAACAAAACAAGGATGCCTGATAATGCCACTTCTATTGCACATTGTGCTAGAGGTGCCAGCAAGTGTGTTAAGGTAAAGAAATAATGACATAAATATTGGGAAGGTAAAATAAAGCTGTCATTATTTGCACATGCCATAACTGTATTCATAGCGATTCTGAATGATTAGAATTAATAAGTAAATTTGGCATGATTAATCAATATATATAAAAAATTAATTGAATTTCTATATAAACCTGCAACAAAAAATAAAATTTAAAGAGTGTTTAGAGGAACATAAATTTAAAAATCTAAATGAAATTATTAAAAAGATGATTAAAGGGACATTTCAGGGAAAAAATAAAGAGTTAAAAAGAAGGACAGATAAATCCTATACACAGAAGGGAGGTACAAACTCAATAAGGTTGCAAATTGACATCAAATTACTGTCTATACATAACATAATACAAAAAAAAACTGAAGGATAAAACTGGAGGGCTAGTATAAAAGAATCAAGGCAAATTATAAAGCTATATAAATAGTACAATATAGCATTAGCACAAGACTAGACAAATTCACCAATGCAACAAGATAACAAGTTCAAAGACTGCACATATTCAATTACCAAATTCATAACAATTGTTACTGTCCATGAAGGGTAATCTCTACAATAAATAATGATGATTCAAAAGATAATGACAGGAAAAAATGAACCTTGATCTCTACCTCCCACCAAACACAAAAATCAATTCTTAATGGATTACAGATTTAAATGTAAAAGGTCAAAAAATAAAGATTTCAGTTAAACAAATAGGAGGACATTTTCGTGACTTGGACTAAGCAAAAATTTCTTAAAGTAAGATATAAAAATGCTAATCGTAAAAACATTTTGAAATATTAGACCATATTAAAGTTAAAATTTATTTTACTTTTTATTTTTTTAAGGATTTTATTTGAGAGAGAGCACGCACACACCCATGAGAGAGAGCATGAACAATGGAGAGGGGCAGAGGGAGAGGCAGAAGCAGACTCCTCACTGAGGAGGGAGCCTGACAGTGCAGTCCTCAATCCTGGGACCCATGGGATTATGCCCTGAGTAAGGGAGATGCTTAACTAACTGAGCCACCCAGGCACCCCTAAAATTTTATTTTCATTAAGTAATACCATCCAGAGAGCCAGAGAAAAAACCCACAGCCAAAGAAGGTATTTGCAATACACATAATTGCTTCAAAAAAAAAAAAATCTAGGATGTGTAAAAAAGTCCTGCTAACCACAGAAAAAAAGATTAATGCAAAATTTGGCAAAAAATTTGAATGAACACTTTCCAAATGATGATGCCCAAATGCTCAGTAAGTTATGAAAAGATGCCCAGCTTCATTATAAAATAGATAAAACCACAACAAAACACTATTATACCCCTATCAGGATGGCTAAAGGGAGACACTGATGACATTAAATGTTGGCAAGGCTGTGCATTAATAAAGACTCATCTACTGCTTGTGCTGATATAAACAATACATATGCTCTGGAAAATATTTTGGAAGTATTTATGTAGGGTTATTAATGTATGCATTATGCTACAATCCAGCAGTTTCACTCTTAGGCATACTTACAATGGAAATATGTATATATTGTCATCAAAAAAACTCTGTACTAGAAAGTACATAGCTGCATGGTAAATAAAAATAATGACAATAAACCTAGGAACTAACCAAATACTCATTAACAGAAGAATGGGTCAATAAATTATGATATACTCATGCAACAGAATGCTAGAACGATGAGAACAAAGGATTTACAACCACAGATAACAATATGAATAAATTTCATGAACAGAATGTTGAAGTGAAAGAAACCTGAGATGCAAAAAGTCGACACTATATGTGTGCCAAGAGAATTCTCAGTAGACATACACTGCTCAAAGGTCTGCACATTAAAGACTTGTCCTCTTACGTGGCCATTGGCTAGTTACTAAGAAAGCAGCTCTGAGCCTATCTGCCTGATAATAGTGTTTTGTAAATAAAAAGAACAGAGAACATATAATTCAGAACGTCTGACTACTTTCACTAAGAGGCTTGAAAATGTGTTTATGCTGGCTCGAGTGCCACTTAAGACATTTTCAATCATATTTCACAAATAAAGGATTCCTATCATCATGAAACACAGTGTGAATAGTTTTCTATTTCTAAAACATCAAAATAATTGTGTATTAATTAAAGATTGTTTGGAAGAGTATATTAATTATTGTATTAGTCATCAAATTAGAAATTAAAGAATGTAAGATGGAAATAAAGGACCATAAACTACATTCTCTCTAAGCCTAAGGACTACCATCCCTCAGACTGGAGTTCAACACAAAGAAAACTGCTTCATGTCATTTCCAAAATTCTTTGTTTGAGAAATCACTTTGAATAAATCAGAGGTAGTTATTCAAATGCTGTTTCTTGATCCAGGTCAGAACACGCTGATGCTGCGCCATGCTGAGCTGAGTGCTTTCTGATGGGTTCAGCTTTTTAAAGATGAACAAACCTACAGATTATCCTTCAGCTACTGAAAACAGTTTTTTTTTTAAATATGATTGTCTTTTCAGAAAGGAAAATATATAGGAAATACTATTTTGAAAATGAAAGTAATATATCTCTGATCTGATCTGTAATCCCTTTAGTGTTTTTACAATGTACTAATGATTATGAACCATTAAATACACAGGAGTTACTGCTGTTTTCATAAAAAAAAAATTCAACTTTGATGTTGAATAAAAAACAATATAGAACATTAATTTTTCCAAAGAGATATAAAATATGAATATTTTAAGGACCAAATAAAGGTAGAAAATGTTTATGGTAAGCAACATGACTCCAAGTTTACCACTGATGGTTGAACTGAGGGTCTACTTTAGTCCCCATCTTTTTGATTAAACTAACATAAGCATACATACACATGCACATACTAGGGTCATTTTAGGATGTGAAAACACAACTTATAATCTGGATATTTGCATTTGAAAATTCATGATCATTTAGTCATTGTTAACTTTATTTTTGTAGATGAAGAAATGAAACTCAGAAACACTTTCAAATAACTTCTCCAACATAGTTTGTATTGATGTAAACTTAACAGGAACTTCTCCATTACATCATACCCTTTGCCACCATTCTCAAAATCAATGATTTTTTTAAAGATTTTATTTATTTATTTGACACAGAGAGAGATCACAAGTAGGTAGAGAGGCAGGTAGAGAGAGCAGAGGAAACAGGCTCTCTACTGAGCAGAGAGCCCGACACGGGCCTCGATCCCAGGACCCTGAGATCACGGCCTGAGCTGAAGGCAGAGGCTTTAACTCACTGAGCCACCCAGACACCCCAAATCAATGATTTCATTATTGAAGAATACAATATAGAATGTAAAGAAGAAGGAGACAATTTCTAAGAATTTAGAGCACAGCTGGAAGAGTTTACTTGTCTATTAAAATTCTTTTATCTTCTTGTTTTATTTTAATTTTACTCTTTTAACTAATATTAAATGAATTAAAAAAAAAAACAAACAGGGAACTGAGAGTCTTAATGTCTAAGTCATTTGAATGTATCTTCTATCACCTGATGTGATATTTTGATGATATTTCATTAGAAGAATTAGCACATACATATTACTATTCTCAGCCCAGAACACTTCTTCAGAGATATTCACATATACCTCTAAGCATAAAATATACCCTAAACAAATTCACAAATGATGAACACACCTTATTTTCTGGTATTCTCTTTTGGCCCAGGATGGAGATTAGAATCATTTACTCAGAAATTTTTTTTTTTCAAAAACTCTTCAATTTATTTGGGAGAATCAAAAGTGGTTCTCAATGTAGGGTTTTTTTGTTGGTTTGTTTGTTTTTTATTTTGGGCTGTTTTTTGGGTTATTTTTAACAGGTCTATTTAAGTATAACTGACATAAAATAAATTATATATTAAAACCATACAATCTGATAATATTTAACACATATGGTTAATATTTATCACATATGGTGATAATGGTTCATGAAACCATTATCACAATTAAGATAGTGAATACATTCATTTCTTTAATAGTTGCCCCATAACCCTTTTTAAGTCCTTTTGTCAATCTACACCCAACCTGTCTCCACTATAACCCAAACTGATTCATCTTCTTTCTGTCATTAAAAATTAGTTTGTGCTTTCAAGTATTTTACAGAAATGCACATAAATACCGTATTGGTCATTTATTGTCTGGCTCCTTTCTCTCAATTATTTTGATATCTATCCATTATGTAACATGAATCATTTTTTTTAACTGCTGAGAAGTATTCCATTGTATAGATTTGTTTATCTATTCATCCCAGGATAGACATTTAAATTTTTTTTTAGGTTCTTGGCTATTATAAATAAAAATGCTACAAGCACCCATGTACAAATTTCTTATCAACATACACTTTTGTTTCTCTTGTGTAAGTTCCTAAGGAATAGACGAATCATATGGTACATATGTATGTGTATAAATAACTTTCTAAGAAGCCACCACATTGTTTTCCGAAGTGGTCAATTATATATTTCCACCAGGAGCACGTGAAAGTTTCAGTTCCTCCATATCCCTGCCAATACTTGTTATGATCAATCTTTCTAACTTTATCGCTTCTAAAAAATGCTTATTACTCTCTCAGTGTGGTCTTAATTTCCATCTTCCAAATGATTAATGATGTTGAGCATCTTTCAATGCGGTCAACTGTCATCTGTATGTCTTTTTTAAATAAAATATTAAAAATTTTTGCTCTTTTTCAATCATTTGGGTCATCTGTTTTCTTCATTAAGTTTTGTGAGGTTTTCACATATTGTGGCTACCTTCACACTATATATACACTGCAAATATTTTTGTATAGTCTGTCTTTTCTGTCCTTTGAGAGTATCTTTGGACAAAGAGAAGTTTTTAATTTTGAAAACTAAGGGGGGCACAAATTGCATGGAGTACTGGGTGTTATATGCAAACAATGAACATGAAAAACTAGTAGGGTGCTGTATGGTGACTAACATAACACAATAAAAAAATAAAGTTTGAAAAAAAAGAAAACTAAAATTCAGAAGTTTGCTCTGTGAATTATGCTATCAAAAGTCATATCTAAAAGTTCTCTAAGCAAAGATCATGAAGATTTTGTTCAAATGTTATATTCTACAAGTTTTATAGCTTTTAGTTTTGCATTTAGGTTTATAATTCATTTTGAATTAATTTATAGAGATGACATGAGATACAGATTCAATTTGTTGGCATGTGGGTATCTAATGCCTCAGCACCATTTGTTAATACAACGATCCTTTTTTCACTGAACTGCCTTTGCATTTCTGTCAAAAATCAGTTGTCTAGGTAACTATGGATCTATTTCTAGAGTCTCTATTACACCCCACTGATCCATTTGGCTAACTTTACGCCAGTCGAGAGTCTCGATTTCTATAACTTAATAATAAGCCTGGAATCCCTGTACAGTTTATTAACATTTTAACTCTTTTTCAAAGCTGTTTGTTTGCTTGACATCCATTGTATTTCTACATGAAGCCTGTTTGTCCATTTCTACAAGAAGATAAAAATCTTGGATTTTAATTAAGATCGTGTTGAACTTATAGTTCAGATTGGAGTGAAGTGACATCTTAACTATATTGAGTCCTTCAATCCATGTATGTGATATATCTCTATTTGTTTATGTCTTTAATTTCTGCCAACAATGAATTATACTTATCAATATATGGGTATTTTACAATTTTGACAGATTTATCTAAGTTTTTCACATTTTTAATGTAATATTTTCTAACACTGCAAGTTCTACTTTAAGTTTTTCACATTTTTGCCAGACTATTTTCTAAAATTTCAAATTCTAGTTTACTGCTAATAATAGAAATTTACTTTTTGGGGGCACCTGGGTGGCTCAGTTGTTATGCATCTGCCTTTGGTTCAGGTCATGGTCCCAGAGTCCTGGGATCAGGCCCCACATCTGGCTCCCTGCTCGGCGGGAAACCTGCTTCTCCCTCTCTCACTGCCCCCCTGCTTGTGTTTCCCTCTCTAACTGTAATCTGTAATCTTGTAATCTGCAAAGGTACTAAACTTTTGTAAACATTTTAATGAGTTTTTTGTAGATTTTGTCCAGTTTTCCACATGTAACACTTGTTGCTTATAAGTAAAATTTTTATATCTGCCTTTCTAATTTGAATACATCAGTAAGAACCTCCAGTATAATGCTAAATAGCAATGGTGAGAATAGAAATTGTTTTCTTTTTTTCTGATTTCCTAGGGAGAACATTCTAACTTTTGCATTAGTATAATATTAGCCAGGGGTTTGTCATAGAAACTTTGTATCAGGTTGGAGAAATTATTTCCAATCGACCTTATTTAGAGTTTTTATTGCCATGAATCTGATTTTTTCAAATACTTTTTATACATATGTTAGTCACTTTATTTTTTTAGTGCTATAATATAGCTGATTACAGTGATTAATTTTCAAATATTACACCAACCTTGCATTATCAGAGAAACTTAATCTGCTCACAATGTAATATACTTTCATATATTGTTGAATTTGATTTGCGGAAACTTTGTTACAAACTTTTGCATTTACACTCATTAGTCTGTTAGTTTTCCTTTCTTCTAATGTGTCTGTATGGTTTGGGTATTAGGGTAATGCTAGCCTCATAAAATGATCTCAGAATTATTTCTTATTCTTCTATTTTTTGTAAGAGTCAATGAAAATGTTTATTGTTTTACCATATATGTTCAGTAGAATACACTATCCTAACCATGTGGCCCTGAAGTTTATTTGTGTGAAAGTTTAAACTTCAAATTTGTTTTCTTTACTGGACATAGGATTATTTAGGTTATCTCTTTCTTCTTGATTAAGTTTTAATAGTTTGTGTCTCCAAGGAATTTGATCATTTTATTTAAGTTATGATTTCACTGCTAACTGTGTACAGTTGTTTACCATATTCCCATACTACATTTGCATCAATTTCTGGAATCCATAGTGATGCCACTTTTCTCCTGTCTGATATTGCTAATTTGTATTTCTTTCTTTTTTCTTAATTTATATGGCTAAAGATTTATCAATTCTGTTCAATATCCTTATTGTTTGTTTTTCTGTTTTCTATTTTACTGATCTTTGACTTCTTTCATATTATTTCCTTTTCTCTTATTCCTTGGAGTTTAATTTTTTTCATAATTGTTTATGGTATAAAGTAAGGTCATTCATTTGAGATCTTTCTTCTTTCTTAAGTAGGTAGTTAATACAATAAATGACCTCTTAGGTATAGCTTTACTGGCTTCTCAATAATTTTGATGTACTGGTTTTTTTTGTTTTCATTCAGCTCAACATATTTTTTATTTCTCTTTTGTTTTCCTCTTTGACTCCTGAATTATCTTAAATGTGCTAATAGTTTAAAATTATTTGAAGATTTTCCCTGATATTTTGTTGTTATTGATTTTTATTTAATTTTACTGTAGTCAGAGAAAATAATTTAGCCAACTAGAATCTTTTAATATGTATTGAGACTTATGTAATGGCCAAGAATGTCTTCTGTCTTAATACATACTCCATGAGATTTTGAAAAGAATGTGTATTTTGCTGTTGGTGATGTGTTCTTTAAACACATTAACAAGTTGGCCGATAGTGTTACTCAAATATTCTATCTTCTTGTGTACTTGTATCACATATTGAGAAAAGATACTGAATTTGAAGAATCTAAGACTAAATCATAGAGTATTTAGATAACTGACTCAACGTCAAAGGAAAATGTCAATGCCAGAATTTGAACACAGGTAGCCAAATCCAGAGGGCCAGATGGCATGGGTATATAGGCACATATTACTGTGTATATGCACATGTGAACTTCATCTTGAGACTGTGACAAGCAAATATGTTTTGGATATTCTGGAAAAGAATATTAGTTAATTCAGACTTTTTGTTATTTTTGTAATTAGCGAGCAATAAAAGGAAGGCAATTAAATTCAGAATTTTCTTTTGAATATTATATTTTAGTAATTAAAAAGAGACTGGGAAAGAATATCAAATTATAGGTATTGATAACAGTTGGATGGCAGCATTATATTATCCTCTGCTGGATTTCTAAAACTTACTATTACAATATACTGTCTTTATAATAAAAAATTTAAACAAAATAAGCAAAAACGATTGTGAAATGTGAAAAATGTATTAAATGCTTACAAAACTCAAACTGGAAAATGAAACAATCAAAACTACTGTGCTAATGCCCTAATCAGAACATGCTTCCCCCCACCCCTATTTCCTCAGCTTCAGATGCTAATTCATCATTGGGCTCACTTCTAATAATTGCAGTGTCTCCTGCCTTGGGCTTTGCAATGGAAGCCTGACAAAAAAAATAGTGTTTGCTTAGGCAGTAATTTAGACTTTACCTTATTTGTGATTACAATAGCAATTACTATAGCTACAAGGTATAATTTTACTGTCTTATTTAAATTTTATGAATTTGAATTTTTTTACACTAACTTTTCCCAATAAAGTCCACTATGAAACCAAAAAAAACCAAAAAAACAAAAAACTACTGTGCTACACAGTCAACAATTCATAGAAAATATGACTTCTATTTCCTATTATGAAAAAACAGGTATAATAACAAGTTCTTCTAAATGTGTATTTTAGTTCTTCTAAGTATGTATCTTCCTATCAGAAAGCCAAAATAATAAGCAAATAGTAAGAATCCCTAAAATAGCAATATCTGGGAATCATAAAACAACTTTTTTTTTTTTTTTTTTTTAGTTGTCAAACGATCCTTTATTGAACTATTTTCCTCTGTAGTTCTTCATTAGCTGGGCATTCCACTGTACCACCACTGATGCCATCTGGGCATCATAAGGGTAGTGGCCATCAACATGGAAGCCCAGGATATCTTTAATGGTTCCAGAGAGTGCTCTGGCTAAAAACCAATGCTGCATCTGTCAGGCAATATTTTTTTTAATTAATTAATTTATTTTTTTATTGTTTTCCCATTCCCAACACCCAGTGCTCCAC